>JAHRHZ010000249.1:75518713-75540464 GCA_024137785.1 Ginglymostoma cirratum
TCAAGTTTTCCTGCTCCTATGATGCTGCTTGACCTGCTGTGTTCATCCAGCCCCATGCTTGTATTCTTGGAGTTGCTGTTCGTTCTGTGGTCATCTGCAGGTTCCCAGTACACTGACTTGTGCCTTCACAGATACTGGGGCATCACTGAGACTCTAGTGGTGTTAGTGGTGGGTAAGTTGTTGGAGAGGATACTGAGGGATGGGATTTATGTGAATTTGGAAAGGCAAGGACTGATTAGGGATAGTTAGCATGGCTTTGTGCATGGGAAATCGTGTCTCATTAACTTGATTGAGTTTCTTGAAGAAGTGACAAAGAACATTGATGAAGGCTGAGCAGGAGACGTTGTCAATATGAACTTCAGCAAAGCGTTCAACAGGGTTCCGCATGATAGTAAGATTAGATCACATGGGATCCAGTGGGAGCTAGTCAATTGGATTCAGAATTGGCTTGAAGGTACAGAGTGGTGGTAGAGGGTTGCTTTTCAGACTGGAGGCTTGTGACCAGCAGTGTGCCACAAGGTTCGGTGCTAGGTCCGCTGCTTTCCATTATTTATATAAATAATTTGGATGTAAATATAGAAGGCATGGTTAGTAAGTTTGCAGATGACACCAAAATAGTTGGTGTAGTGGACAGTAAAGAAGATTGTCTCAGAGTGTGAAGGGACCTTGATCAGATGGGCCAAAGGGCAGAGGAGTGACAAATGGAATTTAATTTAGCTAAATGTGAGGTGTTGCATTTTCATAAGGCAAACCAGAGCAGGACATATACAATTAATGGGTAGGGCCCTGGGGAGTGTTGCCAAACAAAAAGACCTAGGGGTGCAGGTGCACAGTTCTTTGAAAGTGGAGTTGCAGGTAGATAGGATGGTGAAGGAACATTTGGCATGATTGTCTTGATCACAAAATTGAGCATAGGAGTTGGGATGTCATATTACATCTGTACCGGACATTGGTGAGGCCTCTTTTAGAATACTGCATAGAAGTTTATAAAATCATGAGGGGCATGGGTAGGGTCAACAGCCAAGGTCTTTTTCCTGGGGTAGGGGAGTCCAAAACTAGAGAGCATAGGTTTAAGGTGAGAGGGGCAAGATTTAAAAAGGACCTGAGGGGTGACTTTTTCACAGAAAGGGTGGTGCTTGTGTAGAAAGAGCTATCAGAGGAAGTGGTGGAGGCTGGTACAGTTGCAACATTTAAAAAACACCTGGATGGGTACAAGAATAGGAAGGGGTTAGGGGCATATGGGCCAAATGCTGGCAAATGGGACTAGGTCAGATTGGGCTGCCGGATCGGCGCAGATGAGTTGGACCAATGGGTCTGTTGCCATGCCATATGACTCTCAAATTCTCAAACGATTAAAGAAAAGTTACAGTTAATCAATCAGCACAGCTTAGTTTTCCGCCTCTGGAATGTGCAAATTCATTACTCCTGCAATAGTTGTATGCAGTCCTAGACCTCCATCAGTCACTGTACATCTCCTTTTACCTTTGTTTGCTTCTTCCTCCTGCTGCTGATTTTCCTTAGTATCTTTCACGCCGATGTACTTGGGCTTATGCTAGTAGGCTTGGAAGTGCTTGGTGAATGCTCTTGTGGTGGGATTGGTCTTATGCCTCCAGAGATTTGATGAACTGAAAAATTAAAATTAAAATGAGATGTTGTGAAGCAAAACCTTCAGATTTTTCTCTGTAAATGTGAACCAGGGTTATTTTTTCACTATCTATGCTTTCAAGTATGCAAATAAAATGCTACTGAACTAACAATCCATAATTTTCATTTTAACATTGAAAACAAAGATAGTGATAATGTAAATAAAGCATGAGTCAATGCACTGGCTGAATGAATAAACAGCACTGCAATGAAGCTTATACAAATACATGCATTGTAATGTTCGTGATATTATTCACAACAGAGGAAGTGTGCATACATTTAATTTGAGAGCTCTATTTAAAACAGATAGTATTTTCTTGTTGTTTTCTATACTTGGAAGAATATGCAAAGAACCATTTTCACTATGCAAAAATCTGTATATTCTGTTACTGCATATGACACGGAAACCAATTTGGAAACCCTGTGCTAGTTTTAGTGTCTGATGCCTCTGGGAAAATTAAGCCCCTTATAACTGAAAATGCTGCAGGTCTGCAAGCAGCCAGAGCGATTACTTGAGATAACAAGGTGTAGAGCTGGATGAAAACAGCAGGCCAAGCAGCATCAAAGGAGCAGGAAGGCTGACATTTCGGGCCTAGACCCTTCTTCAGAAAATCATCCAGCTCTACACCTTGTTATCTCAGATTCTCCAGCATCTGCAGTTCCTACTATCTTTGAAACAGAGGGATTACTTGTTGCTTTTCATCTGCCCTAATGTCATTTGCCCAGAAAAATTATTGCATTCTTTTCACATACTGGGCCCAGTCTTCAATGGCAGAATCAAACGAGCCCAGCTTCCCACATAAAGGCTTGATGCCAGAAATGCTTATCCCCGAATAAAGATGGTTGCTGCGAGTGAATGTTCTTCAGGCATGCACTGTTTTCTCCCATCGCCACTGAAATAACGACGCAGAGGCCGGTATCCCATCACCAATTCACCCTTTATTTACATATGCACTGTATGCTGGCTATGGCGTAGTCAGTCCCTGAAGTAAACTGCCTCTCTCGCTTAGAGGAAGCATATGACTGGCGTTGGCGCTCCTGCTGCCATTTCAGTGTCTAATGTTGGGAGTTGTTAAGCCATACAGGCCAGCAAGGTATTAAATTTTATCCATATTCTGAGGTGACTTAGGTGATTTAAGGTATATTGAAGCTGAAGGGACTGGAATGCTCAGTTCTTCAGGTGTGGGAGGCTTACCAATGAAATTTATTGAAGTACAATGATTCCTGTTGGGATTATATTGAGCATTAGGCAAGGCCAGCTTTAGTTTTAGATGCTCTCATACAAAAGCTTGCCACTGCAAAGGTGCAGAGATGAATAATGGTCACCTGGGGAGGTGTCAAAGGGAGACTAGCAGTGAGCATAATTCCAGAAAGGAATCATCAACTTTGAGAGGGAAAAAGTGAGTAAATTACTGAGAAATCTGTTCAATCTGCAGTGGGAAGAATGGTGGAATCATGAAGTAGAGGTGGCAAGGTGGCTCATTGGTTAGCACTGCTGCCTCACAGCGCCAGGGAACAGGGTTTGATTCCACCCTTGGGCGACTGTCTGTGTGGAGTTTTCACATTCTCCCCATGTCTGTGTGGGTTTCCTCTAGGTTCTCAGATTTCCTCCCACAGTCCAAAGATGTGCAGACTGGGTGGATTGGCCATGGGAAATTACCCACAGTGTCTAGAAATGTGCAGGTTAGGTGTGTTAGCCATTGGAAATGCAGGGTTATAGAGTAGGAGGGTGGGTTTGGGTGGCATGCGCTTCAGAGGGACAATGTGGACTCAATGGGCCCAATGGCCTGCTTCCACACTTTAGGGATTCTATGATCTAAAGTAGTGCTGTTGTAGCATTCCTCTCATCTGCAGCCAAATTATAGCAGCATAATGCCTGAAAGATTGTGAACCTAATTCAAATATAAATGCTCCAATAGAAAAATGTGTTTTCGACATTGAATGGGCTTCTAATGAGAAACGAACATAATGTTTCTTTGCAAATCAACACCAACTGCAAGAATAACATTCAATGATATTAGATGAAAATTCTTCCATATGTTGTCTGAGCCTTTCCATTCCAAAATATTTTCTCCCTGCTGCTTGTGGAAGCCCAGTAGGTTAAAAAAAAATTAAAACTAGTGATAACAAGGTGTAGAGCTGGATGAACACAGCTTTCCTGCTCCTCTGATGCTGCTTGGCCTGCTGGATTTTGGGTTAACCTTGAATGAGATGTTGAAAGACCATTTGATATGTGGTTTAAAGACAAAACCATGCAAAAGTGCCCACTAGCTGAAGCCCAACTGGACTTCAAACAGGTACAACCACCGGCATTGTCATTAGAAAATGCAGCAAGTGGAGCTTGGGAGCTACAGAGCTTCCTAATGGAAGTGGTCACCCTGGTCTGTCTGACTGAGCTTGGGGAACACTACTTGAGGCATATCCTGAGCTGAGGGATCCTAGTCCAGCCCACAGCAGAATCCCATAATGAAGCCAAGCCTCAGCCAAATGGCTAAGAAGTTCAGACTCGAGACAGCAAAGGAGTCCCACAAGGCTTGACTTGAGTAAGAAAACTCATAGGCTGGTATCCAGGAGAGTTCACACCCTGGAAAGTCCACTACATGTGGGTTGGAACAATTAAGTTGCTTAGCAACATCTAAATCATAACCAAATAAAATTAACTTTTGGTTTTATGGTCAATCAGTCCTCATGGAGGTCAACACCAGCACAGCTGCATCAGTGGATGCAGAACCTGCCATTTCGGGTATCTTCAACCAGTGCCCTTTTCCAGCAGGTGATGGAGAACATTTTACAAGGGCCACCCCAAGTTACCATTTATCGGGATGATGTGCTAATAACTGGGAAGACCAATAAAGAGCACTTGGAGAATTTGGACATCATGCTTAAACGATTCTCCCAGGCTGGTGTACAGTGAAAATGCGTGTTCCAGGTGCACCAAGTGATCAACTGGGATACAGAGTCAACAAAACCAGGTTACTCCTGTTGGAAGAGAAAGTGAGGGTGATCAAAGCTGCTTCGGTTCCCACGTCTGTACTGGAGCTTAGGTCTTTCCTTGGGTTAGTGAATTATGATGGAAATTCATATAAAAGCTGGCCTCTGTCTTGGCATCCTTACACCTGCTACCAAAAAAGGCTCAGCCTTGGAAATGGTTGCATAACCAAGCAGTAGCCTTTAGGGAAGTGAAAAAGCGCTATCGTCATCTAAGGTGTTTGCCCATTATGATCCAAAGTGAAAGGTGGTACAATGCCTCCCCCTACGGTATCAGGACTGTTTTGGCTCACCAGTGGCCCAATGGAGAGGGATGCCCGAAGGCATATGTTTTCCAGACTTTGGCTGATGCTGAATGCAAATATGCCTAGAGAGAGAAGGAAGGTTTCGTGGTCATCTTTGGTGTGAGAAAGTTCCACCAATACCTTCATGGATGTGAATTTGACATATTAACGGACCACAAACCTCTGCTAGGGTTACTTAAAGAAGACAAGGCAGTGCTTTTAGTCGAATTCAGCAGTGGGCCCTTACTCTCAGTGCGTAGAGGTACAAGTTAGAACACTGTCCAGGAAGCCAAGTAGCTAATGCGGATGCTTTGAGCCACCTCCCACTGGCAGACGCTCCATCAGTGGTGCCTCCCCTGGAAGACTCCATTCTGGATTTGCACTTTCTGGTCACCCTTCTGGTGACCGCTGACAATATCTGACTGTGGACACAAGAAGATCCCATCCAAGCGAAATGTAAGGGGCTGCTGGTAATGGGGGCAACGGAAGAGCTATCACAACCTGGATTGAAACCTTCCTGGACCTAGTGATATCAGATCATTGTAGAGGATGGTACATTACTACGGGGAGAAAGAGTGATTGTCCTGAGTAAAGGATGCCGCCAGATGCTAGCTGAACTCCACCAGGGTCATCCAGGCATTTCCAAAATGAAGATGAAGACAAAACGTTGTGTCTGGTGGCCAGGATTGGATGCCAATATAGCTGCATTAGTGGGGCAGTGCCCAGAGTGCCAACAAGGACAAAAATTACCACCGGCAGTGCCCCCACATTCATGGGAATCACTGGGTAAACTCCGGACTTGGTTACATGTTGACTATGCCAGTCCTTTCATGGGCTCAATGTTCCTGGTCATAGTGGACGTCCATTTAAAGTGGTTATATAATAACATATAATGCGGTGAATAGCAGTGGGAAGCCAACCCATTGGGGACCCTACAAAGAACAACAGAGGACAACTAAAAAAGAAATAAAGGAGGGAGAAGATTAAATATGAGGGCAAGCTAGCCAGTAAGATGAAAGAAGATTGCCCAAGTTCCTTTAGATACATAAAGGGCAAAAGAGAGGTAAAAGTGGGCATTGGGCCATTGGAAAATGATGCTGGAGAGTTGGTAATGGGGAACAAAGAAATAACAGAGGAACTGAACAAGTGCTTTGCATCAGTCTTCACAGTGGAAGACTTGAGTAACATCCAAAAAATTCAGGAGAGTGGGGGCAGAACTGAATATGGTGGCTATCACCAAGGAGAAGGTGCTAGAAAAACTGATTGGCCTGACGATGGATAAATCACCTGGACCAGATGGACTACACCCCAGAGTTCCGAAGGAGATAGCTGAAGACATACTGGAGGCATTAATGATGATCTTTCAGGAATCACTGGAGTCAGGGAGGGTCTCAGAGGACTGAAAAATCACTAATGATACCCTTCATTTAAGAAGGGAGTAAGGCAAAAGATGGGAAATTACAGGCTGATTAGCCTGACCTCAGCCTGACCATCGTGAAGGATGAGATTTCTGAATACTTGGAAGTGCATGGTAAAATAGGGCAAAGTCAGCACGGCTTCATCAAGGGGAGGTCATGCCTAACAAATCCATTAGAATGCTTTGAGGAGGTAACGAGCAGCTTAGACCAAGGAGAGCCTATGTCTTATGCCTTATGGTTGGGCATGCACAGAGTGTATGGAATGAGCTGCCAGAGGAAGTGGTGGAGGCTGGTACAACATTTAAAAGGCATCTGGATAGGTGTTTGAATAGTAAGGGTTTAGAGGGATATGGGCCAAATGCTGGCAAATGGGATTAGATTTATTTAGGATAATTGGTCGGCATGGACGAATTGGACCCAAGGGTCTGTTTCTGTGCTGTACAGCTCTATGAGCCTATGACTGTAACAGCTTAGGGAACAGGGAAAGCTATAATCCAACAACAGTTCAACTAAAAGAGGTGGGAGTTCTGCATTTTACCACAACAGCTGACTTCATCTTGGGTACGTTTGTCTTTAAATATGGCAAGACAGAATCAAGATAACACTCATAAGAGACTCTCTAAGAGATGATAAAGACAGACAGACAGAATAAAACAAGTTACGTGAAGGAAGCCACAGTGGAGAGTATGAGGGAGTTCAGATAATGATGCAATGTTATAACTGTATTCCAGAGATAGAAAGGAATTGCTTAAGAAGATGTCGGAGATTATGACTGAAGAAATGCAATTCAAGGCCTCAAGGAGATTGTCAACAAGCTGATCCCAGGCAGTATTGGTAAGAAAAATGAAAATGTTCATCAGTCCAGTTATCCTCTTCATGATATTTATGTTCGAAAAATAAAAATGTTAAAGAAACCAAGTTTGAATTGGGCAAACAGATTGAATGGCTTGGTGAGGAAGGAAGTAGCAAACCATTGGGTCAAGAGACTGGTGTTAAAATGAATCAGAGAACATAGAACATATAACATAGAACATAGAACATTACAGCGCAGTACAGGCCCTTCGTCCCTCGATGTTGCGCCGACCTGTGAAACCAATCTGAAGCCCATCTAACTTACATTATTCCAATATCATCCATATGTTTATCCAACGACCATTTAAATGCCCTTAAAGTTGACGAGTCTACAACTGCTGCAGGCAAGGCATTCCATGCCCTTACTACTCTCTGAGTAAAGAATCTACCTCTGACATCTGTCCTATATCTACCACCCCTCAATTTAAAGCTACATCCCCTCGTGCTAGCCGTCACCATCCGAGGAAAGAGGATCTCACAGTCCACCCTATCCAATCCTCTGATCATCTTGTATGTCTCTATTAAGTCACCTCTTAACCTTCTTCTCTCTAATGAAAACAACCTCAAGTCCCTCAGCCTTTCCTCATAAGACCTTCCCTCCATACCAGGCAACATCCTGGTAAATCTCCACTGCACCCTTTCCAATGCTTCCACATCCTTCATATAATGCGGTGACCAGAACTGTATGCAATACTCCAAGTGCGGCCGCACCAGAGTTTTGTACAGCTGCAACATGACCTCACAGCTCTGAAACTCAATCCCTCCACCAATAAAACCTAACACACCGTATGCCTTCTTAACAACCCTATCAACCTATCAAGAGAGTTGGGATAAAAGGCTCTTTTTCGGAATGGCTACCGGTGACAAGTGGTGTCCCGTAGGGTTCAGTGTTGGGGCTGCAGCTGTTCACCTTATATATTAATGATCTGGATGAAGGGACTGGGGGCATTCTGGCAAAGTTTGCCAATGATATGAAGTTGGGTGGACAGGCAGGTAGTAAGGAGGAGGTGGGGAGGCTGCAGAATGATTTAGACAGTTTAGGAGAGTGGTCCAGGAAATGGCTGCTGAAATTCAACGTGAGCAAATGCGAGGTCTTGCACCTTGGAAAAAAGAATACAGGCATGGACTATTTTCTGAACGGTGAGAAAATTCATAAAGCCGAAGTACAAAGGGATCTGGGAGTGCTAGTACAGGATTCTCTAAAGGTTAACTTGCAGGTTGAGTCTGTGATTAAGAAAGCGAATGGAATGTTGTCATTTATCTCAAGAGGGTTGGAATATAAAAGCAGCGATGTGCTTCTGAGACTTTATAAAGCTCTAGTTAGGCCCCATTTAGAATACTGTGTCCAATTTTGGGCCCCACACCTCAGGAAGGACATACTGGCACTGGAGCGTGTCCAGCGGAGATTCACACGGATGATCCCTGGAATGGTAGGCCTAACATACGATGAACGGCTGAGGATCCTGGGATTGTATTCATTAGAGTTTAGAAGGTTGAGGGGAGATCTAATAGAAACTTACAAGATAATGCATGGCTTAGAAAGGGTGGACGCTGGGAAGTTGTTTCCGTTAAGTGGGGATACTAGGACCCGTGGGCACAGCCTTAGAATTAGAGGAGGTCAATTTAGAACGGAAATGAGGAGACATTTCTTCAGCCAGAGAGTGATGGGCCTGTGGAATTCATTTCCACGGAGCGCAGTGGAGGCTGGGACGTTGAATGTCTTCAAGGCAGAGATTAATAAATTCTTCATCTCGCAAGGAATCAAGGGCTACGGGGAGAGTGCGGGTAAGTGGAGTTGAAATGCCCATCAGCCATGATTAAATGGCGGAGTGGACTTGATGGGCCAAATGGCCTTACTTCCACTCCTATGTCTTATGGTCTTATGGTCTTATGGTCTAACCTGCGTGGCAACTTTCAGGGATCTATGCACATGGACACCGAGATCTCTCTGCTCGTCCACACTACCAAGAATCTTACCATTAGCCCAGCACTCTGTATTCCTGTTACTCCTTCCAAAGTGAATCAACTCGCACTTTTCCGCATTAAACTCCATTTGCCACCTCTCAGCCCAGCTCTGCAGCTTATCTATGTCCCTCTGTAACCTGCAACATCCTTCCGCACTCTCCACGACTCCACCGACACCGAATCAAGCTAATGATTATGAAACCCCGTCCAATAGACTGTCTAAATATGTAAAATAAAACACCTGTATTATTATTAAAGGTCTTACTGTTAAAGTAACACCTGGGCCCCTGGTTTTCAGCTGTGAATCAGTATTTTATCAGTGATCCCACTCACTGGATACTCTTGAGCAGGAATCCATTGCCAGATAAAATGGGTGGAAAAGGAGGTTAGCATTGTACTTCAGTGAAGGGAGCCAGTGGCTGGTTTAGTTGACAAACGTCAAGGTGGCAAGCTGTAAAATTGCACTTTGTCATTATTTTATGATAACTTTGTCAGCAAAGTAATCTTCAAGAAAGCATTTTACTTAAGATATATCGAATTAAGACAATTTATTTGATTGATTCTTATGATAAAGAAACAGCTCCTAGTAGAACATTCAGAATAAATGATCTCCCCAGATATTATTCGAAACAATAATAGCCATAATATTAAACCTGGCTTCTTGATTCAAAGACAATGTTTATAATCATGGTGTAAGTATGATGCTCAATCTGCTATATTTACAGCACAATGATGAAGCACAAATTAATGCCAATTATTGAAACCAAATTAACTAAATCTGTTAATTTAGCATCAAATGGAAAATCAGGATAACAACAGGATAGCCATTATAGATTAGCGTTACCACTTATGGTCTACAAAAATAATCAATCATGCCATCTGGCCTCTATCTGATTTTGCTTTGCCACCCTCTACTAATGAGACTGAGCACGTTATGATCTTAACATCACATTTGCAAGGTTGAAAGCACAATCTAGAGTCTCACAGTCTTCATGCTGAGGAACATCTTCCTCATTTTGTGTGACATTATCTCCATATTAAGTGAGACTCAATATAGATCTCGCATCTAAAAAATTGACATCCATGAAAACTAGCGACTGAAATTTAAATAAAGTCAGTTATAAAGACGGTTGACTGCAGCGGACTGGGAAACTAGATTAAGGCCGTGAATAAGCAGTACATAGGAAGATACTTTATAACTGTCAAGATGTGTTCCTTTGAAAGCAAAGGTGCCCTTGAGAAGGATGCATCTTGGCATTGGGGATCTTAGCAAATTGAAGGAAAAAGACTTGGAGAGGATTTGGAGCTCTTCAGAAACCAGCTAAGCATGACTGAAAAGGGAGAAATTGGAATATGAGAGTAAATTAGCTAAAATAATCAAAATAGACAGTAAGAGCTTCTACAAATAAGTAAAATGGAAAAGAGCAGCTGAGGTGACTGTTAGACCATTGGACGATAAGATTTGGGGAGCTAACACTGTTTGCTTGGAAAATATGCTCAGGCCAATCAGTGCCAATGCCATCCACAGCATTTACTTTCTGTTCAATAAGCCACTGCCACACACAGACTTCAGAGGGTCACACAGTAGCAGGAAAAATTAGATGGAGCATAGGGAGTTAATAATGGAAAATAAGGAAATATCAGGAACCTTAAATAATCTTGTATCTAATTCAGAGCAGAAGAGACAAAAAATGCACCTCAGGAATAGTGAAGCAGCCATAACACCTTGTTAACAGTCCAACTCATCATGGGTTATGATCTTATTAGACTCACCATACAAACTAGGCATCAGGGAAACTTGATATGAAAACCACCCCTGTAGTTCACCCAACTAAATTCAAGTTTCCAGGAGCCTCCTGGTATGGGAGGTACTCACCCACACACACTTTGGATCCAAATAAGGGACTTGGCTTTCACTCTGTCCCCACCCACCTTTCTTCACTTGTTAATCTGTGATCCTGGGCCTATGGTGAGTACAGTTCTGCCATCCACCTACTGCTCCTGCTGGAACCACTGGCATGAGGAGCAGCAGTCCCCTGATTGGCTGGCAGCTCATAGCAAGCAGTTCTTCTACTGCCAGAAACCTCAACGATGGGGAAAGTAGCCAAGTGAATGCCTGAGCAGCACTTTATTCCATTGGGCTATCTCCACAGATCTGATGGGGCGGGGATCTCCAGCAAAATCCCAGCCACAAGAATGTTAATAAGGAACTGATTCAGTATTTCATGATTTCACAAATTTCACAATATTTCACAAATATTTCATGTATTATTATCATGATTAATGCAGTACGTTTAAATTCTGAAAATCACCAACACTGCTGTATAGTATTTGAAATAAAGTTACACAACTTGTATGTTGTCACATGTTTGCTTTTGCTTTATACTGTACGTTATTTTAAATCAATCTGTTCAGAAATGGAGGAGGTAGGACATGAACCCAGGTTTCTGGGTCAAGAGGTACCATCACTGCACCACAAGAAACCATGAACAGCGTAACTCTAGTGTCGTAGATCACGCAGCTACATTTATTTTCTTACCTCCAGTGGGTGCCACTAATGTCATTACCATTTCTATTCATCATACTCACTATACTCATTTATTTATTGCATTTACCACTTAAGCATAGTCATTTCCATTGTCTCATATTTGTTCCCTATAATTGCGTTGTGCAAAGATTGGTTCTGCAATTCACAATTAGGTGTGTGTATGGTGCACAGAAAGAATCTGTTTCAATAAGACTTGTCATCTGTTAACCTGATATTTTCACTCGTCAGCCTCTAATTGGGTTCAGTGTTCACTAAGATCTGATTTAAAACAAAAACAGAAATTGCTGGAGAAACTCAGCAGTCTGGCAGCATCTGCGGAGAGAGAAACAGAGTTAACATCTCTGAACTGGCCCTGAAACACTGACTCTGCATTCTCTCCAGAGATGCTGCCAGACCTGTTGAGTTTCTCCATCAATTTCTGTTTTTGTTTCAAATTTCCAGCATCTGAAATTCACTGTTTTTTTTAAGATTCAGTGTAACCTGTTTTCAATGATTAATGGTTTGTGGGTGAAGGAGGAATTTCCAAGTAGCTTAACAATAAATGACATTGTGACAGTAATAAATAGAGATTTCAAGCAATGAAGGAAATGAGGATTCAAAGTTAATCTTAGACAAGAATGACAACTCTGAATCTTGAATTTCCAGGTCTCTGAAAGGAAAAGGGAATGTCTTGAAGGGGCCAAAAGAAAGAAATGGCAAATAAACTGAAAGCCTGACTTGAAGATAGCCAATGTTGATTAAGCGAAAAAGTGATTTAACTAGGAAAGCATTCAGAGAGTCCTACTTGAAGGGTTCCTTATTGAAAGCTGATGCTCCTGATTGTGCCGAAGAGGGCAGGGTGGGAAGCTTTGAAGCACCAAATGGATTCTTATGCTTCTGGGAAGTGAGAAACTAACAGAACTGGAGAGAACACAGAAACAAAATAAAAACTGAAGGAACTGCGGAGGCGCTAAATCAGAAACAAAAACAGAAATTGCTGGAAAAGCTCAGCAGGTCTGTGAAGAGAAATTAGAGTTAACATTTTGGGTCTGGTGATCCTTCCTCAGAACTGATGGTAGCGAGGAAAATGCGGATTTTTATACAGAAGATAGGGTGGGAGCAGGCGGTAAGGAGTAAACAATAGGTGGGGATAGAGCCCAAAGAGAGAAAAACAGTTGAACAGACAAAGGTGCGGATACTGATCTGGCTAGGAGGGTGAATAGCTCCTCATGGAGATTATTAGTGGCTAATGATGGATTGTACGTAATAGTACACTTCATGTCTACAAAGCCTGGTGTGTCGGGGTGGGGGCAAGGACAAAGGAGAGCTCAAGCCCTAAAATTATTGAAATCGATATTAAGTCCAAAGAGCTGCTGGGTCCCAAATTGGAAAATGAGATGTTATTCTTCCAGTTTACACTGAGCTTCATTGGAACACTGCAGCAAACCTGAGACAGAGGTATTGGCCCAGGAACAGGGTGACGATTGAAGTGGCAGGCAACTGGAGGCTCAGAGTCATTTTACAGGTAGAACGTGGGCATTCTGTGAACTGGTCACCCAATCTACGCTTCATTTCCCCAATGTAGAGGAGACCACATTATCAGCAGTGAAAGCAGTAGATTAGATTCTGGGAAGTGCAGGTGAAATGCTGCTTCACTTGGAAGGTATGTTTGGGCCCTTGGATACTGAGGAGGGAGAAGATAAATGGGCAGGTGTTACACCTTCGGCAGTTGCAGGGCAAGGTGCTGTGGGGCTGTGGGGGGTGTTGGGTGTGAAGGAAGTGTGGACCAGTGTGTCCAGAGGGAATGGTCCCTTCAGAAGTCGGACAAGGGAGGAGTGGGGGAATATGTTTCTGGTGGTGGCATCTCGCTGAAATTGGCAGAAATGGTTGCTAATGATTTTCTGGATGTGGATGCTGGTGGGATGATCAGTTAGGATAAGGGGAACCCTATTGCTGTTGCATAATGAAAGGGGGGTGCTGAGGGCCGAAGTGTGGGGGACAGGTCAGACCTGAGTGAAGGCCCTGTCGACAATGGTGCTGGGGAGTCCTTGGTTTGGGAAGATGGTGGCTATTTCGGAGGCTCCCTTGTCGAAGTTGGCATATCTTGTCAGAACATACATGGCAGAGATAGGGGAACTGGAAGAATGGAGAAGAATCTTTACAGGAAGCAGGGTGTGAGGTGTGTAGTCCAGGTAGCTGTGGGTGTTGGTGGGTTTAAAGTGGGTATTGGTGGCCAGTCTATCCCCAGAAATGGAAACAGAGAAGTCAAGGAAAGGAAGAGACGAGTCAGAGATGGACCAGGTGAAAGTGAGGGTGAGCAGAAATTGGAAGTGAAATCAATGAGCTTTTCCAATTCCAGATGAGAGAGGGGAGCAACACCAATGATATCACCGATATATCGGAGAAAGAGTTGTGGGTGGGGGCCAGAATAAAACTGGAACAAGGAATGTTCCACATACCCCATTTAGAGACAGGCATAACTGGAGCCCTTGTGGGTACCTATGGCCACCCCTCTGACCTGAATAAAATGAGAGGAGTTGAAAAAGAAGTTGTTTAGCGTGAGATCGAGCTCAGCCAGGCACAGGATGCTGGTGGCAGGTAGGGACAGTTCAGGCCTTTGCTCCAGGAAGAAGCAGACAGCCCTAGGACCATCCTGGTGGGAGATGGATGTGTAAAGGTCTTGCACGTCCATGGTAAAGAGGAGGTGGCTGGAACCTCCAAACTGGAAATTCCGAAACTCGAGTAAAACGTCAGATGAATCACGGATGTACACGGACAAGGATTGTACCGGGGAGAGAAGACTGAGTCAAGGTAGGAAGAGATGAGTTCTGTGGGGCAGGAGTAGGCTGAAACAAATGCTCTGCCTGGGCAGTCCTGTTTATGGATTTTGGAAGGGAGGTAGAAGCGAACTGTGCAGGGTTGGTGTACTAGCAGCTTGGAGGGAGAGAGGAGGAGATCACCGGATAAAGTGAGGTCAGTGACCGTGGTTGATTTAATGGCCTGATGTTCCACAGTGGGGTTATGATCCAGGGGGAGATAAGAGGAGGCTCTGAGAGCTGGCGCTTAGCCTCTGCAGCTTAGAGGCCAGTCCACCAGATTATAACCATGGGGGAATGATTGTTATTCACCTCGTCTATGCTCCTCATGATTTTATAAACCTCTACAAGGTCACCCTTCAACCTCCTGGAGCACCAGTGATAAAAGTCCCAGCCTATCCAGCCTCTCCTTACAACTAAAACCCTCCAATCTGGCAACGTCCTAGTAAATCTTTTCTGAAACAACTCCAATTTAATAATATCCTTCCCATAGCAGGATGACCAGAACTGTACTCAGTTCAGATATTCCTTTTATAACGCATGTTTTGCTAACACAAATTGGCTGTAACGCAATTGATGAATAGTGGACCCAGTTTGGATAACATGAACCTTCTGCTGTACAGGTATAGCGATTTCCCTATAACACGATTTTCAATGGCGATTTTCCATAGCGCATTTATCTATAGCACGAGGTCACACAAGAATGCAACTATCACGTTATAGAGAACTACCTGTACTCCAAAAGTGGCCTCACCGACATCCTGTACAACTGCAACATGACATCCCAACTCCTGTATTCAATGGTCTAAGCAATGAAGGCAAGAATGCTAGATGCCTTCTTAATCACCCTGTCTATGTATGAAACAACTTCTCAACTTTTCAAACCATGAACTCAGCCAGGAGTGAGGAGAATGTGGGTAATGATTTCAGGACTGTCATCTTGCAGAGGAGTAGCGTAGAGGTGTATTGGCTCTGTGGGGGAAACTCATCCTTTCTGCTCTGAGGACCGTGACACGCCTGCTGTCCTGGCAGTGCCCTTCAGTCAATTACCAACCTGATATGACAGGAAGAAATTCCTGCACGTGACAGTTTCCCTATTAAATTCCACTGAGGAAGCTGCCATTTGTGTATCACTCAAACACATTGGACCAGTTTGGCTTGGGCTGCAGCCGCTCCCAGCTGCAAAAATAACATTGCTTTCGAAACTGTGGATTGTTTCCCAGCTAGGGAAGCACTGAAGTTGCAACGGAAGTTAAAGAAGGGACTGCCAGCAGTTGAGTGAGGCACAATTCAATCTATTGAACTCAGTGAACAATTACCTTGACATGGGCAGAGAGTTTGCAGCTGCAGGAATCAATGTTTCTCTGAAAAATTGAGCAAAACAGAAGCTGCTGAGGATTAAAGTGAAGACCTGTTAGAACAACAGAGTCCCACCAAAGTTATGCACATCCTGCACTTGTGCTCTGTGTCGAATCACAGGGTTAAAGGGCAATGGAGTGTTTGATGATTTGTAGAAGTTCTACCTGCAGATCATCACCAAAAGAATTATTGAATTATCTGTGACATTAATAAATGCTGAAAAGTGAGCCTGTTTTCTTCATCTTTAAAAAATTTTAAACTTTTTTCAGATATTGCAAAGCATTCACCATTGCTATAGATATTGGGCAAATTTTATACCAATTGAGGTTCTTATGGACCTAATCAGCTGTCATTGTGATTTTTATTTGCCTTATAGAAATTCCAATTATATTATTCTATGTGAGGTTATCCTTAGCTGAATGTCAAGAAGACTTCCTCAGGGTGCACTTCTTAGAAGTCTGTTCCAAGGAAGAGGCATATCAGACTCGAAGCATTAACTCCACTAATCTCTCTCTCCACAGCTGTTGCGAGATCTGGCATCTCTGTACGTGATTCAGATTTCCAGCATCGGCAATACTTTGTTTTCATTACAGTCAGCAGCCACGCAGGTATCCATGGCAATGCAGTTCGTTCGGAGGCAATGAATGGGAAGAGAAAAAGTTCAGCTGGGCGAGGGGAGGATGATGGCAATGGAGAGACACTAGAGGATGTCCAGACAAGGTAGAATTGGAGATTTGACACTTCCCTGGTGGAGGAATGGCAGTGTAGAACAATCGTCTTTCAGGTCATAGATTAGAGATGAAGGGACATCTGGACAAAGCAGCAGGAAATCAGCTGAGTGCAGGAACTTTTTATTTAAATTACTTGCTGCAAAATTATAAAACGTTGGAATTTACATGCAAAAAGCCAAGGATGGGGATAAAATTTCAGAATTTAAAAATTGTTCCTCAGCAGCACCTTGTGGCCGTAATCAAAACTTGCATAAGACTCAAACATCCCTGTAACTCTAACGAAAATGCCTTCTTGAAGGCAAGATATTGTGGATGCTGGAAGTGTGAAATAAAAGAGGATATTGGAAACACAAAGGGGGTCTTGCGCCATCTGTGGTTGAGAGAGAGACAATTTATGATCTGAACTGCAAAATTAGAGCTATTTCGGGGAAATTGTGCTTGACTAATTTGCTGGAATTTTTTTGAGGAGCTAACACAAAGGCTGGATGAGGCTAACGCTGTTGATGTGGTGCACTGCAGAATGCGTCTGATGCCGTGCCACACAACAGAATTGAGAGGAGGCATGTAGGCCATAGAACAAAAGGGCCAGTGCCAATGTAGATACAAAATTGCTGAGTGATAGTAATATTTTTTGGACTGGAGGAATGTTTGTAGTGGAGAGATTGGTATTGGGAACCTTGCTTTTCCTGATCTAGATCTTGGAATGCAAGGGATAATTTCAAAGTTTGCAGTTGAGAAGAAGCTTACAAAACTTGTCAATTGTGCAGTCAATGGCATAGAAAAGGACATTGACACATTGGTGGAATGAGCAGTTACGTGATCGATGAGTTTCAATCCAGAGAAGCATGAAGTAATGCTTTTTGGTAGGAAGAACATATACTATCAAAGATATTATCAAATAAGGATAATATCAAATAAGGAGTACAGGTCTAAAGGGACTGCAGAAGCAGATCATAGATCAGTGAATGTGGCAGGACTGATGGAGAGACCAGTTAATAAAGACTATGGTATCCTGGATTTTATTAAAAGGGACGTAATGTCAAAGAGCAAGGAGTTGAAGTTGGATTTATATAAGATACTCATTAAACCTTAGCTGGAGTATTGTGTACAGGTGTAGACACCATATTATTAGATTAGGCGGAGTGCAGAAGTGATGTATGGTTCCAGGGATGAGGAAATTCGGTTATAGGGATACGTGGAAGAGGTTGGGACTGTTCTCTTTAGAGCTATGAAAGCAGAGAGGAGGTTTGATAAAGGTTTTGAAAATTATGAGTGGCTCAATAAAGTGGACAGAAGAAAAATGAGAGGGTATGGATTTAATTGACTTGCAAAAGGAGCAAATATAATGTGAGAGAAAACATTTTGACACAGTGAGTAGTTGGGGTATGGAATGCACTGCCTGGATTTGTGGTGGAAGCAGATTCAATTGTGACATCAAAGAGACAATTGGATGAAATAGTAAGCAAGGGGATGGAGAAAAAGCAAGAGACTGGCATTAGGTAATGATGCTTGTTGGAAGAGCTGTTGCAGATGTGATGGGCTGAATGGCCTCCTCCTGCACCACGACAATTCTAGGAATGACAGATTTTAATCCAGTACAGAGGCAGGGATAGAGCACAGGAAGTGAGGAAAAAGAGTTAAATGGAAGATCTATAAATGGGTGATGGCAGGAACGAAATTATAGAAATGTTAATGGGACAAACAAAGAATAGCAGATTAAAGAGCAACATCAAATGTGGAGGTCCAAGTTTGGCAACAACTCAAAGATCTTTTGTGGTAAGGAATGAAAAGAAATCATTTGACTGGAAAACAGAAGGATTCACAAGATACTTTGGATAGTTTCTCCACAGGCTAACACCGGGACTTTGCTGCATCCTCCTTTCAGAGCTCAGGTGGTGCAGTGCCCATGTGCAGTTTGGAAGCAGTTCACAGTGTTCCATGTTTTAGGCAGCATGGTGAATCTGGCTTGTTGCATACTGACGGTACGGGAGAAGACCATCCAGAAATATTTTGCCTTTTTGTTGGGTGATGGGTGCCTAATTGTAAAACTGTATGAACGTAAGATATAGCAACGGAAATAGACCATTCAACCCATTGAGTCTGCTCTACCATTCAATTCAATCATTGCTGATCTGATAAATCCATTACTTCACTTTCCTGTCTTTTCCCCGATTCCCTTACTGAGTACAAATCTGTGTCTCAGCCAGAATGACCCAGCCTCAACAGCCTTTTGCAGTAATTAATTCCACAGATTCACAACCATATGAGAGATGAAATTCTTCCTCATCTCTGTCTTTAAATGTGTGACCTTTATTATGAAACTACCTTCCCGGTCTGAGATTTTCTCACAAAGGGAAACAATCTTTCTGAATCTACCCTGTCAAGTCCTCCAACAACCTGGCATGTTTCAATCAGGTCACCTCTCATTCTTCTGAATTCTATTGAGTACAGGACCAACCTACTCAACCTCTCCTCACAGAACGGTCCATCCATACCTGGAATCAGACAAGTGAACCTATTCTGGGCTGCCTCCAATACCAGGATATCTCTCATAGAAACATAGAGAATTGGAGGAGGAGTTAAGTCCAATAGTTGCCTTACTTATTACCTGCTGAACTTGTATGTTTGCTTTACGTGATTCGTGGATGAGAACTCCCCAATCTCTCTGCTTTCTGCAGTTTTTCTCCATTTAAATAATATTCAGATTTTCTATTCTTCCTTCCAAAGTGCATGACTTTGTATTCTCTAATATTATATTCGATTTGCCAAGTTTGTGCTCACTGACTTACTCTGTCTATATCCCTCTGGAGATTCGTTATGTCATCCTCACCACTTGCCTTGCCACCTACTTGGCTATAATACATTCACCTTTTTCACCCAAGTTATTAATATATATCATTTAGGGCGGCATGGTGGCTCAGTGGTTAGCACTGCTGCCTCACAGTGCCAGGGACCCGGGTTTGATTCCAGCCTTGGGCGACTGTCTGTGTGGAGTTTGCACATTCTCTCCATGTCTGTGTGGTTTTCCTCCGGGTGCTCCGGTTTCCTCCCACAGTCCAAAGATGTGCAGGCTAGGTGGATTGGCCATGCTAAAAATTGCTCATAGTATTCAGGGATGTGTAGATTAGGTGGGTTATAGTGGGGTGGGTCTTGGTGGGATGCTCTGAGAGTCGGTGTGGACTTGTTGGGCTGAAGGGCCTGTTCCAAGCTGTAGGGATTCTATTCTATTCATCATAAGTAATTGTGACTCTAGCTCTGACCCCTGTGGTACTACATTAGTTACAACTCACTATTCTGAAAATGCCCTCCTTATCTCAAATTTCTATCTTCTAATTGTTAACAACTCACTATCCTGAAAATGCCCTCCTTATCTCAAATTTCTATCTTCTAATTCTATCCATGCCAAAAAATTACTCCTGACATGGTCACTGTTTCCTCTGAGATCATATATTAAATGCATCTCATTAATCAGATCCAAAGTAACCTGATCCCTGGTTGGATCTTCTCAACATATTGTTGCAGAAAACTGTTCCAACTACACCAATTATTTCTTCCTCATGGGTATCTTTGCTAATTGGATTTTCCCAATGCACATGGAATAAAAGATTATCAGGGATATGTAAGAATGTAGAGTTGAGTTTTAAATCAGATCAGCCATGATCTTGTTGAGTGAGTGAACAGGGTCAAAGGACCAACTGGCCTACACTTATTCCTTGCTTGTATGTTTGCATGTTCATACACAAAGATTAAAGTCAACTATGATTAACATATTACCTTTCTTACATGTTCTTATTATCTCCTGATTTATTCTTTGTCCAAAAGAAAGTCCACTGTAAGGGGGCCTCTAGATTAGTCCCATCAGTGTTTTCTTCTCCTTATTTTTTATATCTACACCTATGTATGCAACATCATCCAATTCAAGATCATACCTTGCTATCGTACTTATTACGTCTCATGCTAACAAAGCTACACCAATACTGCTTAAGCTTTTGACATATACCTCACAATATTTAATTTCCAGCTTTGATCCACATTTCTCCATAATGGCTATAGATACCTTTGCTTTTTACAATTGAAGAATCCCCATTTTTAACTCTTGATTGTTTTTCTTTCCTTTTTTAAGAAAAAGAGTTTAAAAATAAGACCAGAAACCTAAACACAAACTGAAGATCATACTTTTACTTTAAAGACTAGAAATACTCACCAGTCGCTGGCTTTGATTAGACAAAAGTACCCACCTTCCTCGCTCCTCCCTTCACTGAACTACTTGAAACACTCAATGCTGGTACTTCTTTGTAAATCACACTCTTAAATGCTAAGTTACAACAAGTTGGCAACTTGTATATGCTCCCAACGTAAAGGATCTCAGTCAATTAATGACATTGTAGTTCTTAAATAGGCTACTCTTTCAATGCACTCCTAGAAATTAAACTTGCTGAAAGCCGATGACTGCAGAATTTTAAACTGCAGACTTTACTTGAATGCTGACTAGAGTTACAATCTAAATTAGCCTAAATTAGGTTTGCATGAATTAAAGATTTAGACACTTTCATACCCAGCAAATATGCACATTTAGTCCAAGTAACATTTTCCCAAAATTTCCTTTGCATTATTAATAATTATACTCTTGTTAGATTTATCACTGCATCTTTTGCTACCCCAGCACCATCCCCAAACACCAGGAGGACATCATTGCTGCCGCTGCCATCACTGTTGCCTCCAATTGCCAGGAGACTGCTGCCGTTCCGTGCATGGCCTGCTCTCACTGCCATGCCAATGCCGTCAATTAACCTGCTGCACAAGACTTTAAGGAAAAGAAAACAAAAGGAAAAAACAAAACAAAAGAAAAAGAGCTGAGGGAAAAAGAAAGTAAACAGAAAGGAGAGGATGAGCATGAATTCACATGCTTCATTCATACAAGTCTTTCAAATGTTTAAATAATAATGGATCACTGCTGGTCTGCAGCTTCTTGAATGACCATACCTTCCCTGATAAAGTCCTGTATCCACTAATTGCACAGTGTCTATATTTGTATCAACCATCTTGCAGAAAAATGCCTATTATACTATGGTCTGCTTCTTTTGGTACAAAAACAAAGTTGCTGGAAAAGCTCAGCAGGTCTGGCAGCATCTGTGAAGGAGATAACAAGAGTCAATGTTTCGGGTCC
>JAHRHZ010000249.1:75550464-75567071 GCA_024137785.1 Ginglymostoma cirratum
CTCAGTTCGCAACAAACAACTGCACCTCCCAGTCGCGAACCATTTCAACTCCCCCTCCCATTCCTCAGATGACATGTCCATCCTTGGCCTCCTGCAATGCCACAGTGATGCCACCCGAAGGCTGCAGGAACAGCAAATCATATTCAGCCTGGGAACCCTGCAGCCCAATGGCATCAATGTGGATTTCACAAGCTTCAAAATCTCCCCTCCCTCAACCGCATCCCAAAACCAGCCCAGCTAATCTCCACCTCCCTAACCTGTTTTTCCTCTCACCCCAAGCCATACCCCCATCTCCTATCTACTAACATCATCCTGCCCCCTTGACCTGTCCGTCCTCCCTGGACTGACCTATCTCCTCCCTACCCCACTACCTACACTCACCTTTACTGGCTCCATCCCTGCCTCTTTGACTTGTCTGTCTCCTCTCCACCTATCCTCTCCTCTATCCATCCTCTATCCGCCTCCCCCCCTCCCTATTTATTTCAGAACCCTCTTCCCCTCCCCCATTTCTGATGAAGGGTTTAGGCCCGAAACGTCAAGTTTCCTGCTCCTATGATGCTGCTTGACCTGCTGTGTTCATCCAGCCCCATGCTTGTTATTTTGGTATCTCCATCTTCTGCAGTACCTTTTATCTCTTGTCTCAATATCAACTGTATAGCCTATTGATTCTAGTCAAGTTTTAAGCCTTTGTTTAGCAAAGGGTTCTTGCAGTAATATTTCCTCGGCTTCACCATATGTCAATGTGGCATAAAGTAATAATCTGTGATGCTGCTCATTCCACAGCAAAAATGTAGTTATCTTGTCAAGGCTGTGTTTACGTGTAATGTCAGATCTATATTTGCCTACGACATCTAAAGACAAAAAATATAGGTTTTAAAACAGGGAATTATTTTAAAACTTGTTTTCAGAGTGACATTAGCAGGGTCATATTTACCTGTTGTCTCATCGTTGCCCTGAAGATATAGTAATGGGCTGCGTGATTGGTTATACTAGTTACTGTTACAACTAAGTCATCTGGTTACCACCTCAGAGAATATAAAGGGACAAGAGTCAATCCGATTAGACCTGACAAACACAACAGCTTCTCCTCCCTCAACAGTATGAATACACCAATCGGACCTTCACAACAATCTTTCACTGTCATTTTCCCAAGAGCTCTAATGGCCACACTTCTGTATTTATGGCCTTTGGGTCGCTTGCGTGTTGCCATAACCATTGCATTACCGGACATCACATCTTTACAGAAATGAGAGAGGTGCAGCACAATTTCTCCCAGGCTAGTTCCGTAGTTTGGACAAACATTAGCTCCAGAAAACTCTTGTTATTTGACCCTGTCCTGGAGCAGCGTGACCCGCTTTCTATAATCACATGACTCCCACTCCTCTATCACCTATTGCATCTGGTCTCAAAGAGCTGTGTGACTGGTTATTTAAGGATGCACTTCCCCTACATGGGTCAAATGAACAAGTTAACATTGAAATGAGAATTTCAAAAGGAGAAGTATTCAGTGAACAAGGATGAGCAAGAACCATTTAATGTTGCACTGCCTTCACATTTCACGAACATCTCTGTTCTTTCGATGTCAAACCCACAATCCACTGCTGTAAATACTGTCCAGATGGATTGTTACAACATATTTATTACACAAGATAATGTGATTACAGTGCACATGCTGTGTGACTCACTTTATCCAGACAGTCCCCATTTACAACTCTGTGCGTAGATCACAACTGCTTGAAGCTGGAATAGTTAAATCATCATCCTGCTCTCAAGATCATTTGTAAGATACAGTTAAAAGGATTGTGACCAGACAAATGCTGAAATGGAAAACAGACATACAAACTGAGAAAGCTATCAATGTTAGAAGTTCAAATTAAGAAAAAGTATTGAAAAGAACAAATAAAAAAAGTATACATGAAACAGCACCTAGAAAAAAAAAGCTTCATGTTTATGCAACTAATGCATTTTTAATTAAATAGTTAAATGTCTTCTTTATAAGTTGGAGAGGTGAGGCCAGTTTTCAAGAAGGAAGAGAAAGCTGAGAGGAGATTTGATATTGATACTCAAAATCATGAGGGAACTGGACAGAACAGATTGGGAGATTTCGATCACAATCATGAAAAGATCAAGAATGAAAGGGCACAGATTTAATGTATTTGGTAAAGGAAGGCAAAAGTGATATTAGAAAAGCTTTAATTTCACTCAGTGAGTGGTTAGGGCCTGGAATCCACGACCTGAGGTAGTTCAATTTGATGCGTCCAAAAGGGAGTTAAAGTGTTATTTTAAAGGAAAAAAATGCACTGGATTCAATGAATTTTGCAGGAGATTGACATTCATTGTAAATACTCAATTGGAAGGCTAGTGACGACACAATGGGCCAAATGGTCTCCTTCTGCATTGTAACATTTCTGTGATTCACTGATTTAATGACCATGCTGACCTGAATGTTTAGTGAAGTCACAGTAAGTTTTGTATCTGAATATTGCTGAAAAGAGAGACATCCTGCCAAAGCTTTCCAACTTGCAGTCATCCAGATAAACTCATGAATGTCAAATTTCTGCTCAAAACTATACGCCCTCTCCCCCTTCTCACCAACTGGAAATGCCCAAACCCTGTCCAGCATTCCTGTTCCCAAAAAAATTATCACACAATCTCCCAGGAAGGGGAAAGTACTTTCAATTTAGAAAAGAACTCTGGGTCTCCCCCAGCTTCAGTTAAAGAGGTTCCAGTTGACCACAATAAGTCACCTTTCCCAATATCGACTCACCTGTGGATAACATTTAGAGATTTGTTTGGTTCGTTTTTCAGGACAAGCAGCAATTCCACACTTACTGTAAACAGCAGCACATTATACATGAGGTCAATGACTTCACTGTGAATTACAGTAATTTGTAACATTTAACCTAGTTCCTTGTTCACATGAGCAAACTCATCACCAGCAATGTGGATCAAATCTAATCCCTTGATCAGATCTACTCTAATATAGAAAGAGAAAATGCTAAAAATATCCAGTAAGTCAGACAGCATCTGTGGGCAGAAAAACAAAGTTAACATTTTAGACTGATGACCTTTTGTCAGAATTGGACAATGTTAGAACAGTTCTTAAGTGCAGAGGCAGGAAAAGGAGGAGAGGGGAGAAAAAAGGAGCAGGCAAGACTGAAGGGGCAGTTCACTTGAGCAAGGGGAGGTGTATTTGAATACCTGAGAGGAGCTAAGAAACTTAAAAGTGATATTGAGTTAGCATCCTGCCACTCTCAGGTTGCACCAGCAAATTTGCAAGCAAATACCAATCCATTTGGAAGTGTTGGATATAACATTGGGAGATGCAAATAGGGAAATAAATTCTGTTTAAATCAATGATTCAAATTTAATAGGGTGACAAGCCTATTTCCTGAGTCGTTAGCAAAGTCTCTGAGGTGAGGATACATTTAGGAGATAACAAGCATGGGGCTGGATGAACACAGCAGGTCAGGCAGCATCATAGGAGATTTCTGATGAAGGGTTTAGGCCCGAAACGTCAAGTTTTCCTGCTCCTATGATGCTGCTTGGCCTGCTGTGTTCATCCAGCCCCATGCTTGTTATCTCGGATTCTCCAGCATCTGCAGTACCTTTTATCTCTGATACATTTAGGAGACTGGGAAGACTTCAGACAGAGCAACTGAAGAGCTCTAGCCATGGCCAAGTGAGAAGCTACTGTTTGAAGCACTTGCTCTTGGAGAAAGCTATTTTTGCTTAACGGTAGTTATGAAATTCTTGAAAGCCAATTCATCTATCGTGCACTTCATTTACACAGGAACACAGGACTTAGGAACGAGAGTAGACCTACCCTTCACTGCTGTCAGTATTTCAGTGTACTGTAGGAGCAGCTTTTGCAGTGAGTGAGTACCACCTTCCACAACTACTGAGCAACAAGGGGAACAGCACCATTCACATTCACAGCAGGAGTAACAATCGTGGTGAAAATAAACTTTCAATACTCAAATTTCATCTTTTGACTTTAATACCCCTGACTTTTATGAACTTAAACTGGTCAGTCTTGGATTTGTTACATAGTGTATGCCTAATTTATGAGTGGTTTCTTTGATATTAACCGTCATCTATAGATATTATTTCCCATGACCTACTAAATTTGTCTTTTAAGATGTAATTTACTAGTGAGGTCACCCAGCTCTTTGTACCTTTCCCCAATGTTTAATTGAATTTTACAGCCTAACACACAGATAACAAAATGTTTCATATCTTTTTTGCCCAAGTGTTTAAAATATCATGTCCCCATGAATGATACTTTGAGCTCATCATCTCAGATCTTGCTGTCTGACTTATAGGTCATCTGCTATTTTCTTCCGCTCTCAAACTGGCAGTGTTTGGAAGCATTTTCTTTAAAATAATGAACAGAGTGGCAAAATTGCTTACAACTTTCAGCATCAAACGAACACCAAAAATCACCATGTATTCATAGATAAAATCAGAAAATAGCTTACAAAGTTATACAAGTTATACAAAGGCTGAGCAAAAATAAACAATGTATAAAACGTGAGCTATCCTTCCACATCTAATCAATATAATTTCTATGATAACTGTCAAGAAGAAATATACTGCTTACAAAACCAACCGTACGTTGCTACAAAAGTTAAATCTAGAATATTTAGCAAAAATGTGATTGTTTGTCCAAGTAAAACACTACGAATTAACATCATAGAACACAGCTGTTGTCTCTCTTTCCTCTGCTTGGATCTCAATAATGACTTAACGACGTGAAAAATGTAGCTTGGCCGTTCAACATTAACAGTTTGTCACTTTTATTCTGTTTAAAACCCTGTCATTCCTCTGTCAAGTGAAACTAAGCAGCCTCATTTCTTAAGTCCTGCGCTGGTTACAATTTAAACAGAATCACATAATACTAGATTAATTGATTAATACACTCTGAACTAAACTAACTAATCATGAAACATTAATTTCCTTATGTGTTTTTTATTATTCTCACAATCCAAGGAACTCTCAAGATCTGTAATTGGATTTGGCTTTACCTTCTTGTCTGCCCACCTTCTTTGTAAGCCAATTACCTGCGTTTTGAGATTGGTTGGCTCGCCGAGCTAGTTTCTTGTTTCACAGATGTTTCATTACTGTGCTGGGTAACATCCTCAGTGCAGCCTCTGATGAAGCGTCGGTGTGTTTTCCCGCCTGGTTTTTAACCTCTGGGGTACATTGAGATGGATTGCCTCACTTCCAGTTTTCCTTCATAGTGGAATGTATATGGGATCAAGTTCAATATGTTTATTAATAGCATGCTTCGTGGAGTGCCAGGCTTCTAGGAATTCTCATGCCTGTCTCTGCCCAGCTTGTCCCAGGATTTTGGTGTTGTCCCAGTCAAAGTGGTGGTTCTCCTTGTCCATGAGGATTGAGATGAGTGAGTATTGGTCGTGTCTTTTTGTAGCCAGTTGGTGTTCATGCACTCTTGTTGTTAGTTTCCTTCCTGTTTGTCCGATGTAGTGTTTCTCGCAGTCTCTACAGGGGATCTTGTAGATGACATTGGTCCTGTCCATGGCGGGGAGTGTGTCTTTAGTTCACATGAGCAGTTGTTGTAGGGTTAATGTGGGCTTGTGTGTCACTCTGATGCCCAGCAGTTGTAGGAGTCTTGTGGTGAGTTCCTACGTGTTCCTGATATAGGGTGGTGTGATGAGTGTGTCGGGGCGTGTAGTATCTTTCTGATGTTGTTTGTGTAGGCATCTTCTGACTCAGTCTTTTGAATATCCAATATCCTTGGAAACTGGGAAGTCCAACTGCTCACCCGAACTAAAGACCCACTCCCTGCCATGGACAGGACCGATGTCATCTACAAGATCCCCTATAGAGACTGTGAGGAACACTACATCGGACAAACAGGAAGGAAACTAACAACAAGAGCACATGAACACCAACTGGCTACAAAAAGACACGACCAATACTCACTCATCTCAATCCACATGGATAAGGAGAACCACCATGTCGACTGGGACAACACCAAAATCCTGGGACAAGCTGGGCAGAGACAGGCACCGGAATTCCTAGAAGCCTGGCACTCCACGAAGCATGCTATTAATAAACATACTGAACTCGACCTCATATGCATTCCATTACAAAGGAAAATCGGAAGTGAGGCGATCCATCTCGACGGACTCCAGGGTTTAAAAACCAGGCGGGAAAACACACCGACGCTTCATCGGAGGCTGCACTGAGGATGTTGCCCACCATGGTAATGAAACGTCTGCGAAACAAGAAACCAGCTCGGCGAGCCAACCAACCTCAACACCCATAACCCGAGCTACAAATCTACTCCAAAACCTGCATTTTATTGATGGTTCTTTTTGTTCTGTTTGACTTTTCTCTTTGTGGGTGTAATATTCTCTTCCAACCTGTTCCATCAGGCAGAAGATATGGAAGCTTAAACAAACGTACCAACACGTTCAAGAACAGCATCTTCCCTGCTGTTATTAGACTGCTGAATGGACTTCTGTAATCTCAAATCTAATGTTGATCTTGTTTTTGTGCACCTCCTGTGCAGCAGTAACCTTGTATGCCTCACTCTGTCCAAGCACCATATGATCTCTATATCCTTGTTTGCTATAATCTGCCTGTGTTGCTCGCAAAAACAAAACTTTTCACTGTACTTCGGCACATGTGACAACAATAAATCAAATAAAATCTAATCATATCAACTGCATTCTTTTTCACTCAAGAAAACCTCAGAATTCAGTTTACTTCATTTTGGATTTGATCGACTAAGTTTAAACGAAGTGTAGTAGTTGATGCGAAAAGAAATGAAAAGTTTTCTTTGCTGACCATAATTCCAAAACTAAATTAGTCCCACCTGCCTGCGCTTGGCTCATATCCCTCCAAACATTTGTTACTCATGTACTTATCCAGGTATCTTTTAAATGTTGTAGCTATACCCACATCCATCACTTCCTCTGGAAGTTCACTCCACACATGAACCACTCTCTGTGTAAAAATATTGCCCCTTATGTTTTTTTTAAATCTTTCTCCTCTCACATTAAAAATATGCCCCCTTGTCTTGAAATCCCCAACCCTAGGGAAAAGACCCTTGTCATTCACCTTACCTATACCCTTCATGATTTTATAAACCTCTAAAAGGTTACCCCTCAACCTCCTATGCTCCAGTGAAAAATGTCCCAGCCTATCCAGCCTCTCCTTTTAATTCAAATCTCCATTCCTGGCAACATCCTGGTAAATCTTTTCCGAACCCTCTCCAATTTAATAACAGCCTTTCTATAACAGACTGACCATAACTTGACAAGGTGGTCCAGAAGAGGCCTCACCAACATCCTGCACAACCTCCACATGACGTCCCAACTCTTATACAAAAAAGTCTGAGCAATGAAGGCAAGTGTGCTAAATGCTTACTTAACGACCTTATCTATATGTAATGCAAACTTCAAAGAATAATGTACCTCAACTGTGAACTCTGTCTGGTCTCTGGGATGTGTAGCATTGATATGGGATTATGAGTAGACATTGCTCCAGAGCTTCAGAAAGTGAGGTGCTGTCTGAGAGATAGTAGGAACTGCAGATGCTGGAGAATCTGAGATAACAACGTATAGAGCTGGATGAACACAGCAGGCCAAGCAGCATCAGAGGAGCAGGAAGGCTTACGTTTCGGGCCTAGACGCTTCTTCAGAAAATCCGTCTGGGTGATGCTGTCTGGGTGCCTTTCAAGGATGGAGCCTAATTGCTGGAGTCAGGGAAGGCCTTTGCTGGCTTCAGAATTCTCTCCCCACAAGATCTGGTGTTTTACTTGCATATGCATATATAATAAGCTGAGGAGAATGTAATTGTGTGAAACAAACACCCCCCCACCCTCTTAGTGAAGTCCCTCCTACTGATAAGCCCACTTCTACACTTAGCCTCAAAGAAAGTACTGCCAAATGCTTCACAGTTTAACAGTGTTAGAACTGTGCCAGTCACTTTAAGCAGTCTGCTATAAGTGCCTTCAGGGTCTGTTGTGAACTTTAGAGACAATGCAGATTTTCTCACATGGATGCCATCTGATAAGTTCCCAGCATTATTTAATCAGTTAGTAGAATAAAGAAGCTAGTGGGAAAACGGGGCCTAATGAGACATAATTTATCAGTTAGGGAAACAGAATGAGATAAAGCAGGAGCCAGTGGTCTGTGTGAAAATGAACAGATGTAGAGGGAGATACCATAATTCAATCCTATTTATATTGCTGTTGTTTGAAGTATAAGTCTTCTAATGAATGCCCAATTAAAAATAAACTCCTTATGTGGAGAACATCACTGAAGGATCAGTTCACTCTTTCTAAATGCTACAATGTTTGTTTAGGGGAATTGAGGAGACTATGGATAGTTGATGCACAGAAAAGCTGTGTGAGGAAGTGTTTGTAGCAGCTTAGTTTCTGGAGCAGTCAATTAACATTTTAACGTGAGCAATTTAGATATCAAAAGTCTCATCACTGAAGCTTCAAAATCTTTTATCTAAAACTGTAGAATCTTACAGCGCAGAGGCAGGTCATTCCACCCATCATATTCATGTTGGTTCTTTGTTCGAAATATCCATTTCTCCACAGTCCTGCAAATTTCACTTTTTAAGTTATAGTTAATTCCCTTTGGATTTTAATTTAATACAGTTCTACTGTGTTTACAGGCAGTATAGAACAGGTTAGCATATCCTGGGATATAAAAAAAAACTTATCTCTCCCCATCCTTCTTTTGTCAATTATATTACACTGTTATTTAAATCCTGAAATTTGAATCAAAGCAATAGCATTTACTAGAATGCTTTACTCCATTTTATCCGTTCCAGCATTGCAGTTGTGATGGTGGCCACCAGGCTTCCTAACAGTAACCATAATAAAGTCATTATAGTCCCAGAGGACCACTTTCTTAGCAGAGAGAGACAACTGGTGGTGGCTTAACCCAAGGGTCACCAAGCCTCAGGCGAGGAGAGAGGTTGAGAGGGAGACTCCTTCACAGTAATCACAGCCAGTTGTGGAAATTGAATCCACGTTGTTGATGCCATTCTATACTGCAAACCGGCTGTCCAGCTAACTGACCCCCAACCACAATATTAGACAAAATATAGAAGTAAACATAGTGTGTACTATCAAGCACACCTGCTCAGCAATAACCTGCTCACTGAAGCGCAGTTTGAGTTCTGTCAGGGTCACTTAGCTCCTGATCTCATTACAGCCTTTGTTGAAACATGGGTAAAAGAGCTGAATTCAAAATGAAAAGTGAGAGGTACTGCCCCTGATATCAAGGCATGTTTAGTAAGTTTGTGGATGACACCAAAATTTGTGATATAATAGTGAAAAAGGTTAATCGATTGTGGCATCAAGGGGCCCTAGTAAAACTGTAACCGATGGGAATCAGTAGAAAACGCCACTGGTTGGATTCATACCTGGCAAAAAGTTAGCTGTTATTGGCGTCAGTCATTTCACCTCCAGGACATTTCTGCAGGAGTTCCTTCGGGTAGTGTGCTAGGCTCAACCATCTTCAGCTGCTTCATCAATGACCATCTCTCTATCGTGAGCTCAGAAGTGAGGATGTTCACTGATGGTTGCACAATGTTCAATTTGCTGCTCCTCAGATACTCATCAGTCTATGTCCAAATGCCACCAGGCTTCGACAACACTTCAATTTGTGCTGCTAAATGGCAAATTACATACACGCCATACAAATGCCAGGCAATGACTATCTCCAACAAGAGAAAATCCAACATCACCCCTTGACATTCAAAGGCATTGCCACACTGAATCTGTCACTATCAAAATCCTGGGGGTCTAGCTTTAATCAGAAACTGAACCAGACTAGCCATATAAATACAATGGGTGCAAAACCAGGTCGGAGGCTACGAAATCTGCAGTAACTCATCTCCTGACTTGCCAAAGCCTGTCCACCATCTACAAGGCACAAGTCAGGAATGTGATGGAATACTCCCCACTTGCCTGGATGAAAGCAACTCCAAAAACACTCAAGAAGCTTGACACCATCCAGGATAAAGCTGCCACATGATTCGCATTCCAACATCTTAAATATACGTTCATTTCATTCCTGATGCACTGTGACAGCAGTGTGTGGCACCTTCAAGATGCAGCAACATGCCATGTATCCTCCGACAGCACCTTCTAAACCCTCAACTTCTGCCATCTAGAAGGATGAAGGCAGTAGATATATGGGAACACCACTATATGTAACTTCCCCTCCTTGACAGTCACCATCCTGATTTGGAAATATATCACTATTCCTTCAGTATTGCTGGGTCAGACTCCTAGGATTCCCTCCCTAGTCCACCTACATCAAATGGACTGCAATAGTTCAAGAGTAACTAGGGTGAGCAATAAATGTTGGCCCAGCCAGCATCACCCAAATCCCATGAATGTAAAGAAATAATCATTATGGATGATTTTAGTCAAAAATAAAATGGAAAAATCACATTGCATTGATAGCTTGGGTGAGGAGTATATAGAATTCTTTCAAGACAGTTTCTTATAGCAGCACCAATCAGAGAGCAGGCTTTATCAAACATGATGTTGTGTAATGAGATGAGATTGACTAACGGCCTCAGAGTAAAGGCACCCTGAGGGAGTAGCAACCACAATAGGGTTAAATTTTAGATTCCATTTGAAAAGGAGATGAGTGAGTTTACAATTAGTATTTTAAACTTGAATAATGATAATTATGTAGGTATGAAAGCTGATATAACTGACGCAAACTGGACTTGTAGACCACAGAACAAATCATTACAGAAACAGCGGCAGACATTGAAGGTGATATTTTGGAACATTCAGAATATTCCTACAATAAATAAAAATTGCAAAAGGAGGACCTATCATCCATAGTTAACTAAAGAAGTAAAGGGAAAAGCATAAAATTGCACAAGCATGAGTGGCAAGTCAGATGATTGGACTGAATACAGAAGAGTATCAGAGAATAATAGAAAGATTAATCAGGAAATAGAAATTTGAGTATGAAGGGAAGTTAGTTTGGAATGTAAAAATGGATAACATGAGAGTGAGATTGGGAGTTAATAGTAGATTATAGGGAAATGCTGGATAAAATGAACAAATATTCGGCTCATGCCTTCAATATAAAGAATACAAAAAAAATTCCTGTAATAGTTAAAAATAACAAGATGGAGGGGACCTTCAGACTGACAAGTCTTCAAGTCCAAATGGACTTAATCCTAGGCTTTTCAAAGAGGTTGCCAGTGTTAGAAAGGATGTGTTGTTGTTAATTTTCCAAAATTCACTAGGTTCTGGAAAAGTTCCATCAGGCTAGAAAGTAGCAAGTATAACCCTTCAACTCAGGAAGGGAGGGAGGCAGAAAGCTGGAAACTCGAGGCCAGTTAACTTGTCATCTGTCATTAGGAAGTTATCAGAATTAATAATTAAAGATGTCATAGCTGGGCACTGGGAAAAAATCCAAGGTAATCGGGAAGAGTTAGCATGGATTGGTGAAAGGGAAATCATATTTAACCAATGTCTTGGCGTTAATGAAGAAGGAACATATGGTATACATAAAGGGCAGCCTGTACTTGGATTTCCTAAAGACATTTGACAAGGTTCCACATAAGTGACTATAGTTCAAAATAAAAGCTCATGATAACTTATTGGCATGGACAGAAGATTAAATGGCCGGCAGAAATCAGAGAGGAAGCATAAATGAGTCTGTGTCTGGTTGGCAGGATGCAATGAGTGGAGTCCTGCAAGAGTTTATGCTGGGTTTCAGCTTTTCACAGGTTATGTGCAAAAATATTTGTATCATCTGTAACCATGGGTGAGGTGTCAGATGACTGGAGAGTGGTTGAGGTTGTGTCTTTGTTTAAGAAGGGAAGTAAGGAAAAGCCTGTGAACTGTGAACCAGTGAGTCTGACTTCAGTGGTGGGTAAGTTGTTGGAGGTGATTCTGAAAGATAGGATTGATATGCATTTGGAGAGGCAAGAAATGATTAAGGATAGTCAGCATGGTTTTATGTTTTGGAAATCATGTCTCATAAACTTGATTGAGATTTTTGAGGAAATAACCAAGAAGATTGATGAGGACAGTGTGGTAGACATTGTTTATTTGGACTTTCATGAAGCCTTTGACAAGGTTCCACATGGTAGACTAATAAGTAAAGTTAGATCATACGGGATTCAGGGTGTGCTTGCCAATTGGATACAAATTAGCTTAACAGCAGGAAGCAGAGTAGTGTTGGGGAGATGTTTTTTGGACTGGAAGCCTGTTACCAGTGGTGTCCCACAGGGTTTGGTGCTGGGTCCATTTTTGTTTGCTATATATATAAATAATTTAGATGACAATACATAAGGCATGGTTAGTAAGTTTGTGGATGACACCAAAATTTGTGATATAATAGACAGTGAAAAAGGTTATCTAAGGTTACAAAGAGATTGATCAATTGGGACATTGGTCTGAGAAATGGCAGATGGATTTTAATTTGAATAAATGTGAGGTATTGCATTTTGGTAAATCAAACAGGGGTAGGACTTATACAATTAAAAGTAGGGCCTTGGGTAGTGTTGTAGAACAAAGAAATCTAGGGGTTCAGGTACATAACTTGTTGAAGTTTGCCTCACATGTAGACCGGATGGTTAAGAAGGCGTTTAGAATGCTTGCCTGCATTGCTCAGACCTTTAAGTATAGGAGTTAGGAAGTCATATTAAGATTGTACAGGACATTGGTGAGGCCTCTTCTGGAATACTGTGCCCTGTTCTGGTTGCCCTGTTTTAGGAAGGATAGTATTAAACTGGAGAGGGTTCAGAAAAGATAAACCAAGATGTTGCTGGGAATGGAGGGTTTGAATTATATGAAGAGGATAGATAGGCTAGTACTTTTCTCACTGGAGCATAGGAGGTGCAGGGGTGACCTAACAGAGGTTTTTAAAATCATGAGGAGTTTAGATAAGGTCAATGGCAGATGTCTTTTCCTGAGGGTGAGGGATTTCAAGACTAGGGGACATATCTTTAAGGTGAGAGGAGAAAGATTTAAAAAGGACATAAGGGACAATATTTTTACACAGAGAGTGATCGTATATGGAATGAACTTCTTGAGGAGGTGGTGGATGCGAGTGCAGTTACAACGTTGAAAAGACATTCGGAAAAGTACATGAAGAAGAAATGTTTGGCAGGATATGGGCCAAGCACAGGCAGGTATGAGTAGTTTAGTTTGGGATTATGGTTGGCATGGACTGGTTAGACCAAAGGGTCTGTTTCTATGCTGTGTAACTCTATGAATCTATATGATAGAGGGAAATCAAAGATATGTTTGCTAAATTTGCAGATGATACAAAGATAGGAAAGTGTATTGTGAAGAAGACATAAGGAAGTAAATATTTGTAATTGGGGTGAATGGCAAAATATTTGGCAGATGGAGTATAGTTTGGGAAAATGTGAAATAGTTCATTTCAGCAGGAAGAATAAAAACAAGAGTATTACTTAATAGAGAATGAATGCAGAATTCCAAAGTGCAGTGGGATTGTATTCTTGTATTTGAGTCACAAGATGGTAGCATGCAGGTACATCAAGTAATGGAATGCTATCCCGTATTAGAAATTGAATACAACGTAGGATAGAACCTGCTGGAGAAACTCATCAGACCTGGCAGCATCTATGGAGAGAGAAGCAGAGTATACGTTTTGAGTCCAGTGACTTTTCTTCAGAGCTGAAAGGGGTTGGAAGTTGAAGGCTTTAATGCTGTTGACAGAGGGGGAGCAAGTGGAACGGAGGATGAGGGTACCCAGATCAAAAGACAAAGGAATGCCTCTGATGGTCTTTGCAGTCTCCACAGTCAAAGGATCATCTTCCACAATTTCTGTCAAATCCAGCAGGACACCTGTACCAAACATATCTTCCCCTCCCCAGCTCTGTCAGCTTTCTGCAGGGACTATTCCATCTGTAACACCCTAGCCCACTTCTCTAGCACTCCTAATACTTGCTCACCTCTCATCCCCCCATGGCACCCTCCCATGAAATTGCAGAAGGTTTAACACTTACCCATTCACCTCCTCCCTCCTCACTGTCCAAGGCCCCATACACCTTCCAGATGAAGGAGCATTTTACTTGTGCTTCCTTCAGTCTAGTTTATTACATTCACTGCTCACAGTGCAGTCTCCTTTACATTTGTGAAACGATACACAGACTGGGTGACTGATTTGTGGAACGCCTTTGTCCTAACCATATGAATGACCCTGACCTTCCAGTTGTTTGCTATTTCTATAAATCAAATTGCTCCATTACTGACATTTCCAACCTCAGTATGCTGCTGTGTTCCAATGAAGTTCGACACACATTTGAGGAACAGAAACTCATTATCTGCTGATAGCTGCTAGAATTCAATGTTGAATTCAACAGCTTCAGAGCATGAACAGCTTCCTCCATTTTTCAATTTTGAGTATAACTTTGTCCCTCAACCCCAGTCATGTCTTGTTTGTATCTTGTTGGCTTTGCTGTCAGAAGAGCAGTCCCACTTTCTCCTTTTCACAACTATCACTTACACCTATTTTAGATCTATCTTCTTTACCTCTTTTAGCCTAAGAACATAGGGACATAGGGCAGTCTTTAAAGAATTATTATAGAGTTCACAGCAACTGTGCATTCATTCAACGTATGCAAATCCTGAAAAATGTCAGTCAACTGTGGCTACCAAAGCAAGTTAAGAATTGACTAAGGTTTGAATAAGGGCTATGAAGTTGTCAAAAATAATGGGAAATCTGATAAATCAGGAGCACTTTAGACTGGAGAAAAAAAGGGCCAAGAAACTGATAAAGAAAGAGAGAATTGAATATAAGTGTAAACTAGTTGTGTGGCATGGTGATTCAGTGGTTGGCATTGATACCTCAAAACGCCAGAGACCCAAGTTCAATTCCAGCCTCGGGTGGTTTGCTCTGATTTACTCCCACAGTCCAAAGACATGTAAGCTAGCTGGATTAGCTATTGGAGGGGTGGGGGAGGAACAGTATTACAGTGATGGGAAGCTTTTTGGGGTTGCATGGTGGCTCAGTGGTTAGCACTGCTGCCTCACAGCACCAGCAACTTGGGTTCGATTCCACCCTCGGGTGACTGTCTGTGTGGAGTTTATACATTCTCCCCGTGTCTGCGTGGGAGTCCTCTGGCTGCTCCAATTTCCTCCCACAGTCCAAAGATGTGCAGGCTAGGTGGATTGGCCATGCTAAATTGCCTGTGGTGATCAGGGATGTTTACGGGGTATGGGTCTGGGTAGGATGCTCTGAGGGTCAGTGTAGACTTGATGGGCTGAAGGGCCTGTTTCCACACTGTAGAGATTCTATGATGATCTATGATCTAGTCAAAAAAACCACAAAAGCTGACTGTAGAATTTGTAGAGTTACATTAAAACAAATTTGTGTCTTACAGAATCAGAGGAATTTTCACAGACCTGCTCAGCTTTTCCAGCAACAAGAATCTATTTTGGATATACAGAAATGGCAGGGAAGCAACATTATTTCTTTGTGACTGTCTTCACTGAGGAAGATACGAGAAATTTCTTAGTCCTAGACATTCAAGGAAGAATGAGGAGTTAAGGAAAATCAGCATTAGAAAGGAGGTTGTGTTGGAGAAATCATTAGGGCTGAAGGATGCTATGTCCCTGGGACTTGATATTCTACATCCAAAAGTGTTGAAGGATAGCTGTGGAGATAGTGGATGCATTGGTTCCTGCAGATTAGGAGGTACCAAATGTCACCCCACTGCATAAGGAGATAATCAAGTGACTATAAAGTTTCAGATAGGTGCTTTACAGACCTGAACTGACATGACAATATGCTGAATCCAAAATGAAGTGCGGAAAAATATGGTTGTGGCTGTATGGTGGCTTGTTGAGAGGACAAACTAGTCAAAGGGCTCAATACAATAACTGAAGATCTGTAATTCCAGTTTATATACAGCAAGCAAAAACTATTCATCACTACAGAAGCAAATGGAAAATTCAGGCAAGTAACCCAAAATGTGCAAAAAGTGATTTATAGGCCTGGATTTTCTGATGGCCAGACGTTCATTATTCCAGCATTGATGGGAAGAGTCCATGGGGACCCTGTGGAATCCCCATCAGAGCAGATTCTTAAGAAATTGTCCAGGAAATTGAAGATTCAACTGCGTAACTCCTCTATGCCTAATTAATTATGGGATTCATTCTAACTCCTGAGTAACTATTCAACAGACCCCGTACATATCTCATACACTCATAATTATACCTCCTGCAGACTCGTTAAATACTCCAGTTCTGATCCAACACCATCCCACTCCCTAAACCCGCACCATCAACCCCTCTCCCCCTCTGGGAACTAAGTCCCTTTCCACTACTCTGCCCTGGCCCAAATTCTCCTCCACAGGCCTAACCTGACCCCTGCTTCCAGATTTGTCCAGCACTCCCTCTACGCCCATATGCTCCCCCACCCTTCCAAACAGTACCCAACACCCTGCCCCCACCACAATCTGAGTACCTGCTTCAGACCCAAGCTGTCTTCTCCCCGCAACCCAATCTGCATCCTGACCTGAGATAAAAGGTACTGCAGATGCTGGAGAATCCGAGATAACAAGCATGGGGCTGGATGAACACAGCAGGTCAAGCAGCATCA
>JAHRHZ010000249.1:75567471-75586015 GCA_024137785.1 Ginglymostoma cirratum
TGATGCTGCTTGACCTGCTGTGTTCATCCAGCCCCATGCTTGTTATCCTGCATCCTGACCTGACCTGACATCCACACCCCTTAGACCTGCCCTGATGCCAATGCCACGACGCCAGAGCCCCATAAGACCTGACACTCAACCACCCTAACAGACCCTCCAAACAGATCTGATTTCTCCAAATCACCCCAATTTCCCCTAAGCACAGCCCCAATTACCTGACCAAGTAACCATTATGCACCCTACCCACTTGGTATCCTATCCACCTGGCACCCTAACCCCTACCCAGTGTCATCCAGTTCCGCTGTTACCATACAAATGTGGTACCCTATGGCTTAAACACCGCCCCTATTGTAATCCTACCCATGGCACCCTAACCTCATATTTACTTTATGAACTTATATTATGACAGCAGCCGTCAAAGTAGTGACCTGGCCCTTTAAATGTAAGAATGGGGGTGTGAAAAGGGTGTGTGGTTTATCTTCCACTGACAGTACTGCGTTACAAAAAAACCGTCAGAATGGACATATGGTTCAGCATTTCTGAAGGAGCTCTGACTGGAATCTCCTCTCAGAAATGTGGATCTTTCTCCTTTTATATCAACCTGCCTGAGTGGCAATCTATGTGAAATTGCAACTCCTCCGAAAATTTGGCCCATAGTGTTCCACCAGCCGCATTGACTGAAGACAAATAAACAGAGTGAGATGAAGCTAAAGAAATGTCTAAGGGAAAAGCGTAAGTAAACAAAGTCAGCCAAGAAGACTTTTGACATTGAGCCAGAAAGTACATCATTATGACCAACAGACAATGGAGCTAAACCAGACAACTCGTATGTACATGGCATGCGTGTAAACAGACTGACAGCAGAGGAAGCATCTAAAATCACAATCAATACAGTGTGGAGCTGGAGGAACACAACAGACCAGACACCATCAGAGGAGCAGGAAAGTCGACATTTCGGATCGGGACCCTTCATCAAACCTGGGGAGGGGGAAGGGAGCTGGAAAATCACTAGTGGGAGGAGGGCTGGTGGTGGGGGAAGGTAGGTGGGATGGTGTTAGGTGGATGCAGATGAAGGGGTGGAGATTGGTCAGTGGGAAGGGTGGGGCGAAGAGGTGGGAGCTAAGATGAACAGGTTGTGTCAGGTCAAGAAGGCAGGGATGAGAGGGAGAGTTGGACGTGGGATGAGGCCAGGGTGGTGGGGAGGTTTTAAAACGGGTGAATTCTATGTTAACACCATCGGTCTGTAGGCTCCTAACGCGAAATATGAGGTGTAGCTCCTCCAGTTTGCATGTGGTGTCATTGTGACACTGAAGGAGGCCCAGGATGGACATGTCGTCCAAGGAGTGGGAGGAGGAGTTTAAATGGTTAATGACCAGAAGGTGTTGTCGTTTGTCATGTACAGAGTGCAGATGCTCTACGAACAGGTCACCAAGTCTGTGCTTGGTCTCACCGATGTAGAGGAGGCCACATCAGGAGCAACGGATACATTAAACCAGTTTGGAGGATGTACAGGTGAATTCCTGTTGCACATGGAAAGTTTGCGTTGGGCCTTGGATGGAGGTGAGGGGTGAGGTGTGTGGCCTGGTGTAGCACTACATGCAGTCACAGGGAAAGGTGCCGGGGGTGGTGGGGTTAGTGGGGAATGTGGAGCGGACGAGGGAGTCGCAGAGTAAGCAGTCCCTATGAAAGGCAGATAGGGGTGGGGAGGGAAATATCTCTTTAATGGTGGGGTTGGATTGTAGGTGACAGAAGTGGCAGAGGATGATATGCTGGATGCAGAGGTCGGTGGGGTGGTATGTGAGGACCAGGGAGACTCTGTCCTTATTTTTGTTGGGGGGTGGGAGTTTGAGGGCAGAAGTGCGGAAAATGCAAAAGATGCAATTGAGGGCATTTTTGATCACTGGAGGGAGGAAGCTGCAGTCTTTGAAATAGGAGGACATCTGGGATGTCCAGGACTGGAACGCTCCATCTTGGGAGTATGTGATCACATTCTTGCAGGAGGGTGAGTGAGAGGATGTGTAGTCCAGGTAGCTACTGGAGTCAGTGGGTTTGAAATAGATGTCAGTGCTGGAAATGAAGATGGAGAGGTCCAGAAAGGAGTGGGAGGTATCAGAGATGGTCCAGGTGAACTTGAGTTTGGGCTGAAAGGTGTTAGTAAAGTTGATGAACTGTGCAAGCTCCTCATGGGAGCACGATGCAGCACCGATACAGTCATCAATGCAAAGGAGGAAGAGATGAGGGATGGTGCCAGTGTAACAGCGGAGAAGGGGCTGTTCCATGTATCCTACGAAGAGGCAGGCATAGCTCAGACTCATACAGATGCTCATAGCAATCACAATCAGTTTTGTTAATGTACAAGAGAACAATTGTGGGCATAGTAACAACTCGGTGCAGATGCATGCAATTTTTTTTGCTTTTGCATGAAAAAGAGCATGTTTGATATGGAAAAGTAAAACTGTATTAATGCACCTCCTGGCCTAACAGTCATACAACCTCTCATCGTAAGGCCCTCACTGTAGCCTTCCATCTTAACAGACATTTCAATAAAGGCACCATATACACAAGACTGACATCCTTACCAGCTTCTAACAAGTGATTAATACCATGGGCTCCATCTTCTAAAAGGCCTAAAATTGGCTGTCCAAAATTCCCATCAGTTTCTAGGAATCAACCTATTCTAATATGGAAATAGGGACCTTATTATGTGAGACCTTGATTGCCAATTTCTACTGTAATGGCTAGACATCGGTGCTGCACGTGTACTCTTCAACTCTGTGTCAGGTAGTCAATCAGTATGTTTCATTCGAAACAAAAACAGAAATTGCTGGAGAAACTCAACAGCTCAAGCACTATGTGTGGAAAGAAAGCAGACATTATGTTTCAAATCCAGCAACGCTTCATTGGAACAGTTTTGTTGCCCAATAAGCAAATTAGACACAAGCATAGATTATTTTCTTTCATTTATGCGTTGATACTTAAATGCTCAATATCACTTGCAACTGTAACAACAGGCAAGGAAACTTTGCTCTGAGAATTTCATTTGCTTTGGACCTGAGACAAACCCAGAAACAGCTTCGTTTCTCCACCACTATGCATGTTATTGCACAGTCACAATTAGTTGTCCGTCACAAATTTCAGACATTGTGGACGTAACCTTATTATGGAGGAATAAATCAAACTCAAGCTCAATGATCAGAAATAGCTAAGTATAACATTCATTTCACAGTAACATCAGGGAAAGACAAGTTCAATAACTAAATTCATCTGAATTTATTGAAATAGAGATTCTGAGTTTAGACAATGTGTATTTGATGTAACATAAAGAATTTTTTTTAAAAAAGTCTTTAAAACTTCGTGTAATTTCATGATAATAAAATGTTTGAGACTTTAACCTACATACAGTCCAGCCACGCATTCACAATTCGATCCCCTTGAAACTTTTTTTGTAACTTTTAAAATATATTTTACTTTAGACATTCAAAAGTGCAACATGTAACGTGCCTGTGGAGTACATCACAGTCAAAAATATAAACATAGGCAGTGATACAGCTAGACATAAATGTATGGCAGTAACTCAGATGACTACACTGAAATACACACACATATATATATATATCTATATACACACATATATATATATACACACAGAAATGATGTATAACATCATAAATTCCCAATGTCCTTTGTCACTTAGTAAGACCATTGGATAAAATTTTAACCACATTTTAACATTCAAGCCATTCAAAGATAAAGTCATGTTTCCTCAGTAATGCTACATAAATTTCTTCTGCTGCATTAGCTTGGTTATTTAAGATATTGTCTGAAATCCTTCTTCAAATGGAAACATTAAACAATCCAGTCTGAAAAATTACATATTATTTTCTTTACAGTTTATCTTACATTTTATAATAAAAAAGGTGTTCTAATTGTCACAACATACATGATTTGTTTTCAATACTGGATATGCAGGTAAGTTTTATGATTTTTAACACTGGCCTGAGCATTAAGAAATGTGTTACGTTACTAAAGTTAGAATATGTGCCTTGACAATTAGAAGCAGTTGGAATAGTAATTTGCTGTCAGTTTCCTCTTGTGAGTAATCTGTAATGCCATGGTTAACACAGAAAGTATAATGTGCTATGGAATGTATAGTATATTGCATTATATTAATACTTCAGCAGTTAGAATACATCAGTCCCACTCATTGGATCTGTCATGTCCTACAATAGCAAGTTCAATTCTGATGTCAGAAAATATACAATTAAAAAGTAACAATGATGTCTTATTGACAGTCAATACACTTTAAAACTGGAAAGGCTCATTATGCACTTTGTTCAATCAAAAATAGATGCACTTCGTGTAATGTCTCACTGAATTACAAACAAGACAAATAACTGAGAGATCCCAAAGTGGAGTTTACTAACCTTCCCTCTTAGCGACGATATTATATGATGCCATTCCCGTGGGAAAATGTGATGACTAGTTTGAATTTAAATCATCAGATTAGAAAGTGGTTGTTTAGGTATAGTTAATGTTTGTTGATTGACTTGAATACTTTCTCAGGTTTTAAACTAATGACCAGTTCTGGAAATCTTCATGGCATCTGTGTGTACGTATATCAGAAAATTTATTGCAGCCTCTGGATGCGTTATGAAGGCCTTCACTCGCTATGCACAAAAAAAACCCAAATTTTCTTGTTATATCTGGGCCTGCCGTTTGTGATGAATATAGACAAGTTACAAACATCATTCAATACATACTGTTCTTAAATGAGCTTTTACCATCGAATCATGATGAAGGGTTTTGGCCTGAAACGTTGACTTTCCTGCTCCTCTGATGCTGTCTGACCTGCTGTGCTTTTCCAGCCTCACACCTATAGGCTCTGGCTTCCAACATCTGCAGTCCTTACTGTCTCCATTCAATGCACTAAATCCTTACAAGAAAATCATTGAATTTTTCTTCTGATTTCATATTTCATCAGAAAATCTGAGATTCATCACTAATATCTGTAAAAATGCCAGCTTATTATCTTGTAAAATATTTAATTTGTCCGGCTCCAGACTCTGGCTCTTCTCCTATTCCAGTATGATTTTGCATCACAACTTCAATCAACATGTTATACCCCTGGAAACCAATTGACTTCCGGCACATTAGTCAGTATGATAAAATTTACAATATTTACATATTCCAGGCTTTGTGGTATCCTCTTAATTGGAATGATGGTAGTCAAGAAATCTCTGATTTACAACCATTGTTGATAGAATTTGTGTACTTTTAGAACAACAAAATCTTCCGGTGGTGCCAAATTCTCCACTATCTCCTCACTCAAAAAGGAGGCACTTTTGCTTTCTGCTCCAGCTCACATGAAAGGGAATCTTCTCCAGCATGAATTCTCTTCGTTACTCCTGAGGTGCTTTCATCATGTACAATTAGTCAATCACATCAATTTTTCAAGCTTGGTGAATTCTTCAATTCTGTCGCAGTTGTATTAACAAAGAAGTCAATTTAGTCTTAGGCTCAATCCACTGGCCTATTGATAACAGTAAATTCCAAAGTCATTGCTTTTAAATGTAGATTGTAGTCAATCTGCTCCATGTTCCATGAATCACTGATTTTCCTGAATTTGCACAAGCAATTAAATCAGTTATGTGTAGAATCTTGCAATGATGCAATGTGTTCTTTACAATGTAATAGCTTTCAAAAATTGTGCTTTGCGAAAGGAACTTCATAATTGACAATTAGTAGGAAGTATGCATTGAAGAGAACACATGTTTGGTGATGATGTACACTGGTATCTGAGCAGAATGACAAACAACCTATTGTAACCCACCTGGGAAGCAATATTGTCATCGCCTTTCTCCTGTGACAGGGATAATGATCTGATATAATATCAGGTACACAGATTACATTCTTAGCGATAGTTAACATTATATACGTACAAAGCAATCTGATAACATAATAAATGTAGTCAATTACCTTAATAAATGTACCATCTTCCCTGTAGCAAAGAACCTTTGAAACACACAACTAACTTTGTATGACCTTATGTTTAGTTCATGAAAATGGCTGTGTGCATATGCACTGAAGAAACAATCACCATAATAGAAAATAATACACGGAAAAATGCACATGATATGTACTACACTAGAAATCATATTGTTTTCCCAGGATCACTCTCCAAGTTGGGCTCTGTTATATGATATGCCATCAAGTTCCCACCTCAAAGTTCTCGTGTTGGGGATGCCTCAAAAAGTGGTTATAGAGAAAACCATGTCTGTATAAGATGCAGTTTATTCTCCCATAATAAATGGAACAGGTTACAGGAAACTGTCTTCCACTAGTTCTGAGGGATCAATTGCTACATCATCCATCATTTCCATGTCTTCTATGGTTTCATCCTCACGCTTTATAAAAGTCGAGCTGCTGGAACCTGTCTCGATTGCACTTTCTTCTGATGTCTGGGAACTGGAAAAGATTTGGAGGGTCAAAAGAAAAGGCCATCAATATCTAAAATATACAAATATCTGATGGTGTAATGAGCTGGTGCACTCTATAGTGATCAATGTGCTGGCATGATGTGACAGGTGTCTCATGATTCACTCTTTCGTGCGGTCCCAATTGGTTAAATTCAATAACAAATCATGGAGGATTTCTTGGCCCCATCCCTTAGCAATAAATAACTATGTGACATTTAATGAGGATAGGAAATGGATTGCTTCCTGCCGTCTAAACCAGGAATGATGTATGGCATCCTAAAGGAAGAGGGTATGGAAATCTAACAGCTAAGGAAAAACTATATTGAAATTTCATAAACATTCCTTGAGTTACTGAAACCTGCTTTCTCTGAACAGCCAAACCAAACTACATAAAAAAGTCTTCTTTGATACCTTTGGTGATTAAGATTCTTTTGTCTCTATTTCAAATTATTTTTGCTAATTACTTTATGTAAAAACTGAAAGTACACACCCATCATATACAGAAGCAATAGCATTGTTATAATATTTTTACCCCATATTTAAACAATGCATTTCATGGAGTAAAATTCCCATAAAACAGTACTTCTAAAGTGGGTCTTACATAGATTAAGAAGTGCTAACTTGGAGTTGTGGTCCAGTACATGGCAATGGGCAGGCCACATAGCCTTCAAGACTCATACTCTCGGTCACAGAGAACCTAATTTGTCTCCCTAATTACAATATCCTCGTTTTCACTCCCCGGCCCCTTAGTGGCTACATGCACCATTGTGCTGTGGTTGGTTTGCTCACCCACCCTGCAATCCCTGCTCCTGTTCACACAAACTGAAAGGATTTCAAACCTATTTGGACAATTCCATTATCTCCTCCAATGCTATGTTCTAGGTCATTCACAGTTACACGCTCCTGTCTCTTACCTCATCCTAAATGAAGTGACTGCCTCCTGTAGCAAAGTATCCAGTTAAGTTGTCCAGCCCCTGATATGTCACAATGTTGTGGGAACGGATGTAAAGTTCAGTTGTAATGCATGATTCACTTGACTGACTGACAGACTTAGCCAATTTACAATGAAATCACTGAGAAATTTCAGCCGTACTAGGATGTTCTAGAACATTCATCTCAGGGTACATGTTACTTTAATTGTACCTGTGTCGGTTTCTTGAAGAGCCAGGTTCACTGTCTGTGACTGGGTCAATATCAGGCAGTGGGATGATGTATCCACTGTCAGCACTTAGTCTTTGCTCATCAAATCCACTTTCCCGATCTTTCTTTTTATCTTCATTTGTGTAGGTAACTCCAATGTAAGAATCACTTGATTCTGCCCGCATGCGAGCAACAGCAGGATGGTCACTCTTCAAAAACTCATCGTTCAACTGTTTGTAGCTCTGTTCAGTTTGAAAAAACAATGAGAGGCTTGTTAGCCAAAGTTCATGTTTGCACAATATGACTTATTACATCACAGGAGGCATCTTACAAATCATTATTCACAACAAGGAAAATTGGGACAACCTGAATCTCTAGCAATGAATAGTGTACAGATGTGGCCTATTTGATCCTCATCGAATACTCAGATCATCTATTACTGTCAGGCAACATTCTGATTGTGCACAGCATGCTACCATTATCAGACCCTTTTCACAATTAATATAGTTCAAATTAGCCTGAATCCTTGAAGCATTACTTATTAGAAATAAGATGACTGATGATTTAGTCCAATGGCTGGTGGTCATGAGCTCAGCTCATGAATTAAACTTTTGCAATAATACCGTAGATCACTTCATTATTTTCTTGTAAAAATTAGGTATGAGATTACTGAATAACAATGCCTGAGCATACAAACTGTGACAGTAAGGCAAAGGGACACAAGTTTAAATTAGCATAGGACAAAATGAGGAAAGATATCAGGATGCTATTTTTCACACAAAACATGTTCAACTCTTGCACTTCTACATTCTATAATGTAATTCAAGGCATAAAGGCATAAAACCTTGAAATTGTTTAAGAAACAGTTCATACTGTGGTGGGAAATGTTATGATCTTTCTGGATGGACATGCCAAAGTAGGGTGGATGTTGTTCCCCAGTTGTATCTAGCTTGTCATCTAGTGAGGACGATTTCATTTTAAGAATAGCAGTGACCAGGGCATTTTTTTACCCTCAGGGATTACCATGGTAACTGTTAACTGTGACTCTGGTGTTATGCAACCGGCTACAGAACATACCTTCTTGTAGTTCTCTGGTAACAACTTGCCAACAATTTCAGCGAGACGTGTAAAGGAAGGCCTCTTCTCAGGCTCACTATTCCAACACTTCACCATCAGGTCATAGCTATGAACAGGGGAATGGAAACACAAATTTGATTTAAAAATTCAATATTATTTATCTGTGTAATTTTGTTTTGGAAACTAAAATCCAACAGCTTATCAGCTGGAAACGTACACATCTGAAGAAGCATGTTCTGGTTTAGTCATCCTGTAGCCACTTTTTATCTTGTTATAAAAGTTGGAGTCCACCATCATTCCTGGATATGGCGTACCACCTAAGACAGATAAGAGAATCCCAGTTAGAAATAATGAGAGGAGATTGCCTTATCTAAACAGTAATTCACATACAACATTAAAAAGATCAAAATATCGCACATAATCTTTTCAACAATTACAATGGATCACGCAGAAGGCTAGTGTGAATGAATTAAGTTAGCACTGAATTTACATTTCAAAGAGTCAATTATTAATTTTAAAAATGTAGAATTACCAAAGTTAGGAAAGTGTGATATGAATATTGTAAATGTTAGCACTTTTAATTACTTAATACAGCTAAAAACTATTGCAAAATATATCACAAACTCTTTCACAAATTTCTTGATGCAACTTTTCACAGTTTTTAGAATAATGAGCAGTCCATTAGCAATAGTATCACAGTTTAGTAAGATAATAAGTAAGGTGATTGTGGGGAAGGTAATAATATCACTAGACCAGTAATCCGGCAGCACAGGCTACATGAATTCAGATATCCCTACAGTCAGTAGTGGGATTTAAATTTGATTAATAAAAATCTGGAACAGAATGTGAGTCTCAATATTGGTGACTGTGAAACTATCTTTTTTTTGTTCAAATGGATCACTAATGCACTTTACTACTGACACCCAAATTCCATAAAGGAGTAAAGTTTTATCATTGCAGTGACCAATTAAACAGCTCATTAAAATGTAAGAGTGTTAGTTCCCTATCAAAAAAAGTAGGCGTCTATTCCCAAGATGGGTCAGCTGCAAAAAGTAGTAATAACTGATCCCACAGACCATGATGACTCCAGGTCCAAATACAAGTCTATTCTGCGTTACCTGTTTACAGTCAGACTAGTGGTTGAGGCACTACAATTGCATTCAGTTAGCAGCGAGGAAAACAGAAACACAGCTAATGATTCATGGGTCTTACTGATTTCTGTTAAGAGATGGGCATATTAGGTGAGCAATCGAGTAGGATCCACAGTGATCTCTCTCCTAATGAATTTACCTGTCCTAACTCTTAGAAACATGAATCATACATCAAATATGACTCCATTGAACAACTGCTCATGTAAAATCAATTGTTAGAATACAAGGAACTTTGTATCAACACATAGTTTGCACCTACCTAAGGAGAATATTTCCCATAAAAGAATGCCATAAGACCAGACATCGCTTAGTGAAGTGTACAGGTTGTCAAATATGCTTTCAGGTGCCATCCATTTTACTGGTAAAAATGTCTGAAAATATAAATTGAAAAAACCCAAATCAACTTTAGAAGTAATAGTATAACCATTTAAAAATGCTATTATTAATAAAATACCACACAATGATTATAAAAGAAGTTGTAAACTAGTGTTTACTTTCAAGATTAAAACCTCACAATCAAATTGTTAAGTACCCATGCTGCGAAAGTATGGAATGTCTTTCAATGCAGGCTTTACTGTTGCAGTAATGACAAAAACACATAAGTGGAGATTTTACACCTGATGATCTCAGGTACAGTCATGCTTGAATTCCCCTTTTAATATGATTTATTTTCAAGTTGCAGAATTCTTTATGAAAGTATTTTCAGATTTGAGCCAACTTGAGCCGATACTCACGCTGCCTTTCGAAACATAGTTGGAATCATGCATGATGTCCCGTGCCAGACCAAAGTCACAGATCTTGACCACCTTTCCCTGTGCAAGGAGAACATTACGAGCTGCCAGATCACGATGTACACACTGTGACAAAACAAAGAGCAAAACTTCCAATTTTACTGCACTAGAAATACAAAGCAAATTGGTCAAAATAAAATGAGAGCATTTGTGGATCTGCATAAATAAGCCTTTGCGTAAAACAATCATACATACATTTTTAGAAGCCAGAAACTCCATTCCCTGGGCAACTTGAAAGGTGAAGCTGATTAAATCCATAAAGGAGAGGCCATCTGAGTTGTCATCTAGGAGAGGGTTCCAAGCTTCACTTGTCTCTATGGAGTAAATGTTCATTGTTAATAACTACCAGTCAACAATCTGAAGCAAGAGTTTTAATTAATGGGGAACTGGATGGTGTTGTGAGTTAAAATTCTGATCTTCTTGGACCTGGCAGTAAGTGAAATGATTCTATCCAGTTGCTACTGAGCATGAACTCACAACCTAAAGCAACACCTCTTAGAGGAAAACTATCAAAAGAATTGAATGAACCTTTCTTTGTTATGATGACATTGTTTGCAAGTAATGAAATGATGTATTTCAAGCCAATTTATTTTGTTATATCCCATATTTATAAACAAAAATGGAAATAAAATATGAAACATTTTCTATGTAGTCTATGCCACTTTAAATTCTTGGTGAATGCATTATGTTGCATCTTTTAGAGGCCCATTTATAAAAAGACTCCACACAAACTTAAGCAAATTGAAATTTCTTCCACCTATGTTCTTGCTCACACCGAGTTCTATTCATTCATCATCCCTGTGCTCCAAGTTCAGCGAGTCCTTGATTTTACCATTCTTATCCATTTTTTCCAATTCCTCCATGATCGCACCCCTCTGCAACCTCTGCCAGCCTGCAGCCCTCAGAAAACTCTGTACTTCTCCAATTTTAGTTTCTCGTGCATCCAAAGATTTTAATCACTTCACCACAGGTGATTGCATTTTCAGCTGCTGAGGATGAAAACTCATCTCTAAATCTCTCAGCCTTTCAACACCTCCTTCTTCTTTAAGAAGTTCCTTTAAAGCTACCCTTTGACCAAGCTTTTGGTCATTAACACTAACACTCCTATGAAATAGCTAGGGATATTTTGCGTTGTTAAAGTTGTTTTATAAATTATAAAGTTGTCAATGTAGTGTATTTAAGACAATTACAAAAATGAAGTTTAGGAGGTTCTGCTGCACCAGAATGTCATCTCACTATGTTTGGAGTGAAGTTAATTTCTATAAAATGTTCAATGTTGATTAAAAACTAATCTCCAATACATTCAGTTGTTTCTTGCACTTCTTCTTCAGTCAGATGTTCTCATAGGTATCACTAAATAGAAACAAATAAGAGGATGGCTGGCTCTTACCTGTCAATGATTTATTTTTCTGTGATGGTGGGTGATCGTACATGTGTTGCTGTATATCGGTGTATTTGGAACTGCCTTTCCTTTCCAACATCGGTACATACTGGGTATTTTCAACCTGTTTCATGTCCATGTAGTCCCCATTGTTTTCAAAGGACAGGATCACATAACTACAGAAACAATAGAATAGCATTAATCCTCAGGCAAATTTACTAATTACACAGACTTGTTCAGGAAATCACAGTGCAAACATTAAGAGTTTTGCATTAGCTAGTAGAGAATCCTTTCCTCCAAACATTTAGTTAATGGTCCTTTGTGTGTTAGCTGTAATTCTGAGGATAAGATTAAGTTTCACCAGTCATGCAAAAAACAATCAAAGTGCATTGGCTAAAAAGAAAAATGACTATGGTATAAAAGATTTCCACCTGACAATGAGCACATTTTGAGTTGCTGTCAAAGACTAATCTTACTTTCTAAATGCTGTTGTGACCTTGATTTAATTTTAAGAAGATGCATGTAGCACTATATCAGGTCGTTCAAAAATGTGTTATATTTGAAATACTTTGAAATAGATCAATGTTACAACTACTTTACGAACAGCAGGATCCCACAAGTAACAATGAGAAGATTGATCAGCTTAATGTTTTCTTGGGTGAGGAAGAATTTTGGCTTTGGTATAAGAAGAATATGTCACTCTTCTCTGAATAATATGTGGTATCAGATGTATCCATTTGAATGATTGAAATAAGCTTTGGTTAACATCTTATTCAAACAGCACATCTAGCAGCAAAGCGCTCCTTCAAAATTATACCAGAGTCTCAGTCTACATTATATACATAAGTCCTCAAAAAGTGTCCAAGTCTGTAACTATTAATTGACTCAAGTTGCTAATTAAGGGTTTTGAAGTTTGTTATATAAGTTAGAAAGGATGATTGATGACTCTTTTATAAATTCTTATATATTCTAATTAACTTGAATTTAATAGCTGTTAAACACAAAATGTTAGACTTATCAATCATTTATTTTTCATGCTTTTTATTTAATAGTTTCAAAAAATTCAGTCAACATAAGATAAAAGCTGGCATCAATGATGACAAGGTCATTGGCATCAATCTCTCAAAACAAGAATGATGTTGGCTAGACTTCATGCCTTAGTTGGACAGTCCTGGGGCCACGGGTCTTTGGGCAGTGAGGACAGGAGTTGTCCTGAGAAAGAAGGCTCCGAGGCCAGAGTTCTCTCTCTTGTTCTGTTTCAGTCACTTCTCTGAACAAGGGTTCATCTGGTCAGTTTCCAACTGCATTGTGGTTTGTTAGATAAGCCACTGCTACACAGTATGATTACTATCAAGTTCTTCCCATGCACTAATGCTCATTTGTCACATATTCAGGAAGGCTTTCAGAATTTCCATGAAACCTTTTCTCTGTCCTCCACAAGATCAAGTGCCAGCCTTAGGTTGTGGAAAGATAATCTGCTTTAGAAGCTAATTCTTCGCTTTGTAATCACAAACTCAATCACAATTCCTTGTGGAACTTGCTTTTGAATGAGTTCCATGCCTAGGCTGAGATAAATAGAGGAGAATTGACAGAATTACACAGCCTTATTTAATGCCTATCCTGACATGAAAGAGCTCTTTCTCCGATCTACTACAAAGCACACTCACTGTCATACAGTCGGGCAAAATTTGCAGGATAGTAACAATTTCTTCTGGACATCCAAGTCTCTGGGGAGCTTTCAAAAGAACTTCATGATCCGTAAAGTCAAAGGTCTTTCACAGATCAATGCAGGCCTTTTGCATTGTCCCAGATACTTTTCCTGGATTTGTTGAGCAATAAGGGTCATGTCTGTGCTCCCCTAGATGGCGGAAAATCACAGTGAGGCATGTCTTGACTGATGCATAGGAGGCAAACTTGTGTGAAAACCCTCCCACAGAGGACAGTAGGGATACTCCTCTGGAGTATCCACGCTTTGATTTATCACCCTTCTGTAAAAATCAAACAACGTTGACATTGTGCAAGTCAGGTCTTAATACCACCTCTTCCCAGAGTTTTGTAAAATGATCTGACAGTTTCAACAAGAGTTCATAACCACTAGCTTAATGGATTTCTTTAAGAATTTTGGCTGTAACACATGTCTTATTATTCTTCATCCATTCATTTTACTTTATTTAGTATCTTCAAAAACTAATCCAAGGTATGATAAAAATAACTCTACTATGACAAGTTTCCGCTAGATCTCCCACATTCCTCTTTTGTTGCAGGCAAAGTATTAAAATTATATCACTGTTCTTTTAAAGAGAGTGCTTTGTTCAAATGATTGATTTGGTTGATATCATTTCAATCTTACTAAAAAATTATTGCGAGAGAATGTCATCCTATTAAGCCATTGAACTCACCTTCTTGTGCTTTCATCAGCAGGATTTATACCAAAAATATCCATTTCCTTTTTTCCCTTTTCAGAATATCGACTTACAAAGCTGTCTCGGTTCTTATGTAGGTAATTTACCAAATCTCCATGGAAACAGTACTCAGTGATAATGTAGATAGGACCTATTGTACAGAAAAATAACTTAGTGCCATGTATTTCAGAATAAAACAAATTTTCCTCAATGTTGTGCTGAGTGGCACAAGGATGGGCTGGTTGTAAAGAAAAATCTGAATCTTAACTTGACATCCTAGTGACATTTGCAGTTTCCATCCTAAAGATGGATTCAACCCATAATACATTAGAAAAGAGGGTAAAACAAGAGAGGTACCTTGAAAAAGCAACACTCACCTGCTTTGGTACAAGCTCCTAGCAGGTTAACAATGTTTAAATGTGGGCCTAGATGAGTCATTATCTTCAGTTCTGACATCAGAGCTTGTTTCTCACTGGATCGGGCTGTAGCTATAAAAACATTTGAAATACAAGTCAGCTATGAAATGCTAATTGAAAAATTACACATTTTATAATATTTCTAAATTTCTAAGATACATTCTATTGAAGCAAAGTCACAAATTTACCAAAGAAATATAAATTGTTTAAAAGCAATTTAATTAAATGACAAGATGCATATTTACATCACTTTTTTAGAATGTTTAATATTATTTCCTCCCTTTTGTCAGTCTCCCTTTACTGATCACCATGTTACAGCTGTTCCTAAAGTCTCTATTAATCACATAACAAGATATATAAAATAGCTCTGCCTGTAACCTTCACTTCCTGCATATGTGTTTTCACTTGCCTATTTCACTATGCTGAAGCAGTACTTTCCCATTTTAAGGACACTTATAGAAGAAGGTGTCATAATTGTGACTCATTTTAACAGTGATCATCTATTTTAATCACAAGTAGCCAGTTTAAAGCCTCTGAGGTCTGACTACAATGCACAGCAATCGTCTGTGAAATATTTATATCTGTAATCGGGCACTGCCCACAAAACAAAATTCATTAAACATATAACAAGATATCCATATAAAAATATATTGCAATAATTGATAAGATTTCCTCAAAATAAGTTAATGTCAGAACAACAGGTGCTGTGTAATGTACAAAATAGGGCGACTTACGTTTCAACATTTTTACAGCAACTTTCATAACAGGCTGTGAGCGACTTAAACCATAAGCAGTTCCTTCAACTACCTTTCCAAAGGCCCCAGAGCCAAGTATTCGTCCTTAAAAAGCACAAGGAATATAATAATTATTGTGACAGGAAGAATTTTATCTGCAAAGTTATTTACCATAAGGTAAACTACCAGAGAGGATAGAACCAAAAAAAAGTCAGAATGGCCAAATTCCATTCCAGACTGCAAATTAAACTTGTATATTCACAAAAATGTGTGTAATGGTGTACTTTTTATTCTAACTTTCTACAATAAACAGTCATTTTCATCCACCTAGAAAAAAACTACATTTGTTTGGAAACAAATTAAGTTATATTTGACGGTCTGCTGCAGTTTCCTACCATTTTTTCCTTTAGGTAATTAGAGGGAGATTATATGTTACCACTGGCAAGAAATCCTGCACAAAAATTACCTTCCATCAGTGCAAAAATGAGGCATCAAAGTTTTGCCCGAAACAACTCACAAACAACAATGAAATTGTTTGTGTTTCAATCACATTGTTTGAGGAATTGGTCAGGAAGTGACGGAAAACTGCCCTGTTCTTCAATGAAGAGTGCTATGAGATCAATTCAATTCACTTCAGTGCAACTCCTATCAGAAGGATGATTGTGTCAACACCATCCACCTAGTTTTTATGTTGAAATCTCTGAAGTGGTCTTAAATCCATGGCTTTGTGACTGAGAATGCTACCACCGATGCATCACTGAAAAGACTGAAATGGGGCTTAGTTAAAACAACTGGATAGTATTCCGAACTGTCTTAATACCTCACTTTTGAGCATCTTCAGTTAGTGGCTAATGGGATACATATTTAAAACAGATGAAGACTTACCAAGGACAAGTCCATCCCTAGGAAACTCCCATCTTGTATCATAGGGAAGTTGCATGGGATCAACATAAATGTATTCATGCCCATCTGGACTTATTGATTCAATGACTCTCCACCTTATCTCATATCGTGGTTTCTGTGCAAAACAATAAATTAATGGCTTACAATATTGTAATGAGAGAATCCTTTTTTTCCCCTTCTGTCTTAATCAGAAAATATATACACATTGCTCCATTAAGTTGTATTTATATTAACATTACCAATATCTCAGAATAGCAACAAATTACTTGAGATCAAAAAATGCCAGCAAGATATGTTTACATCTTTTGAGAATACCTATTCTTTAGGATGTAATTTAGTTGAAATAAGAATTATTTAAAAGAATCCCAAAAAGTTATTGCAGAGCAGAAAGTCTTTGTATGAATACTGAGACGTAACTACTTCTGAACTCCAACAATGATGCTGCCAAATCTGCGAGGTAAATGGTAGGGTCAATGCTTTCAATGATTTTAGAACATTCCTCCTGCTAGGAAGTCAAATTAAGGGTGCACAAAATAGGGGAAAGGTGGGTTCACTCCTTCTAAACATGTGTTGTAGGTGCCTCTGTGGTCCACATGGTAATGAAACCATAATGACTTAATTTTTTTTAAAAGTAGGTGAATTCTCAAGTTTTCAGGCCATGTTTCTAGAGGAGATCCTCAAGTGGATCATGCATCTACTCTTTGTTTGTCTAGTTCATGTGACGTCATCAGATGTTCCTGTACCAATCATGTGCTAGCTGCCACAGATGACCTGGAGTACATAATTGCCAACCCTAATGCCACCCTCTTACATGTGATAACCTTGCAAGGGAAGAACAAGGACTCCATCTCCACAAAGCCAAGCTGGAACCTTTAGTGCAAGTCCAGCGTTCCTGCAGTTTGAAGTTTGAACTGAATCTCAATAAAATTATAGCAGGTAATTCGCCAAAATGATTGTGAATTCCTAGTTCCATCATGAGTGCTGGCAAGGTGAAGGTTGTCCCAATGTAACCTATTAACTCTCCCTAACAAATCTATTGTCTTCTGGGAAGTTACCACTCTTTATTCTTTCACGGGATCCAGTTATCACTGGGAAGGTCAGTATTTGTTGGCCGTTCCTAATTGCCGAGAGCTGAGTGGCTTGCTTGGCTAATTCAAAGGCACTTAAGAGTCAATTACATTGAAATGGATCTGGAGTCACAAGTAGGCCAGCTAAGAGTGATAGACTTCCGATCCTAACACATATCAGTGAACCAGATGAGGTTTTACAATAATGACTTCATGGTCACCATTAGATTAGCATTTTTTTTTAAAAGAAGAGGTATTAACTGCATTTAAATTCCACCAACTCCCAAAATGGGATGTGAATCCATGTCCCCAGAACATCAGCTTGGGTCTCTGGACTACTAATCAACCATCATTACAACAGAATTCCTGTATCCATGGAAACAGAAATGGTTAACAGGCCTATGTCTCAAGCCTTCATCTTCTGATTAGATGTCATCGGATTGAGTCAATTTACTTTTCACATTCAAATGATCAGTGGCAACGCTTTGTGAAAGGTGCGCCTTTCTGCCAGAGAATGTACTTCATTGCATTTTAACACCAAGGGACTTGCAATGTTTATTTACCTGTTTCCAAACTACAACAAGCACAATCAGAGAAATGATTACAATAACCAATAACACCAAGACTGCGGCAGCCACCGTCAACTCAGAATGGAGATCTGTAAACAAATGTTAAAAGGTTGTTAGTCCAAGAAATCTGTATTTTATTCATGTTTTCATTATAGCACTTTCAGATGTAAATTAAAGAGGAAGGCCAGAACTTAAGGGGTGATAGAGTTTCCCAGCCTAGCACCAGATGAGTCAGCAGTGAATGAGTTGACCGGCAGAAAGGGGAACTGCACCTTTCATTTGGGAGGAATGCCTATGTCACCGAACTGCCAGCCAATCTGATTGGTTAGGAAACAGAGTTCATGGTGGGGAATGAAAATAACGGTTTCAGAGATAGTAGGAACTGCAGATGCTGGAGAATCTGAGATACCAAGGTGTAGGGCTGGATGAACACAGCA
>JAHRHZ010000249.1:75586415-75633230 GCA_024137785.1 Ginglymostoma cirratum
AGACCCTCTGAAGAAGGGTCTAGGCCTGAAACGTCAGCCTTCCTGCTCCTCTGATGCTGCTTGGCCTGCTGTGCTCATCCAGCTCTCCACCTTGGTATCTCGAAAATAATGGTTTCAGGTTTCCCTGTGTCTAATTGGAGGACATTCTACTCATCCAGGTTGTCAACTAAACAGCCTAGCATCTCAGTAACAGTGACAGAGTCAAGAGAGGTTAGGTAACAGTGAAGTTAGTTCCTAATCTTCCGTTCTGCAATATTGGAGATTCATTGTGAATAACGCATACTGGCTGCCCTTGAATCCCCTATGCCTTGTTGTAATCATAGATCAATTGAAGTTTACTGTCATTTTTATATTTAGCAAATACTGAACTGATTTGTTAAAAATGCAGAAAATTCAACAGGGATTTCAAAAAATAAAAGCAAAGTTATCTGTTGCTTAGTTGATAGAATGGCTGAATACACAGAAATTGATGGTGATGCACACTGCATACAATGGCTCCTAGCTTAATTGTGGCATGTACTTAAATGAATTGTCCTACACTTGGTTTTAGAAAGGGAGTCAGCAGCTGACAAACTACATATGATGACAAACGTTCTCTGACTTATCATCGATATATATTTTGCACGACAAAAACATAGTATCTTTCTTTCATTTAAGATTGTCACAGACGGTGTGGACGCAAAGCAGTTGAGTGCAATTAAGACAGAGATAGCTAGGTTCTTAATTGGTAAGGTAATTAAGGATTACAGGGAGAAGGCAGGAGAATGGAGTTGAGAAACATATCAACCATGATCGAATGGCGGAGCAGATACGAGGGGCCAAATGGCCTAATTCTACTCCTACATTATATAGTCTTCTGAAGGTTATCTTCCACTTCTCAATAGACACACTACCAGGTAAAAAACTAAATGTTAGGCTAAATCTGAGTTGTCTGTGATTGCCCAACAGCCAAAACTCAAAGCATCTTCTATTTATTTGGCCAGGATTTCCAAATTCATTAATTTTCCTTGTTCTCTGAACAGAACTTCATGAATTTTGAGAGAACACATCATGACTTTATCCTATTAATGGAACTTGGCTTTTCCAATTCAGGTTTAAGAAGAGCACAATGTGTATCACTTCCCTTCTCTAACTGTTTCTGATGAGACTACGCTGGTTATTGGAGTAAGGGTATAAGAGACATGTTGAAGCAAGGTGTTTCCAGGCAAATGATAATTCAGCTTCAAGGAGTGAAAATTAATAGAAATGAGATGGTGCAAGAATGAGAACCATTGTAGTGACCTTGGCACGAGGGGAAACTGGAAGTTAGTGCAAGTTGGATACAAGCAGTCAAGTTTGGGTTTGTTAAAGTTGAATAACTTATCCAGTTGGCAGAGCCTATCTCGTCATTATTTTAAAAAGCTCAAAAAAATCCCTTTAAAATCAATGTCTTTAAAAAGTCCCAAAATATAAGGTGCACTGCAGAAATTCACCAAGGCACCTTAGACAGCATCTTCCACACCCTTGACCATTACCATTATAGAAAGAAGAACAAGGGCAGCAGATGCATGAGGATGCCACCAGCTGCAAGTTCACCTCTAAGCCACTTACTGTCCTGGAAATATATCACTGTTCCTTCAGAGTCCCTCTCTCCCTAAAGACATTGTGGGTCTTCATACAACAATGGACTGCAGCAGTGCAAGAAGGCAGCTCACCACCATCTTTTCAAGGGCAACTAGGGGTGGGCAATAAAAGCTAGACTAGCCAGCAAAACCCACATTCTATGAATGACATTTTATTTTTTAATCATTAAATTATAATAATAAAAGCTCTAATGCTAAAGCCAACTCCCACCACTAGACATTTCCTATATGGGGGTGTGGGAGCAGACTGCAAAAGTAGACACATGTTTTTGACATAGGCAGAACAAAGCCTTTTACAAGGTGTAACTTTGTTTCATGTCAAATTGTCCCAGCTCTTGCAACTCAACACTTTTGAATCAGACTCATGACAAGATCCTAGACTATAAATGTTTCATGAATTGCAGCCTCAGGTTTCATCCTCCATGCAGTTTGCCTGAGCGCACAACTTTGCATAGTATTTATATCCTGAAACCACCTCCAAAGAAAAGAAGCGTTCTAAAATGGACTTTATTGAAATGAATTATGCCGCACATTGGACTATTCACAGTAAACATTGAGCCACTGTTTGAGATGGAATAGAACAGAAACCCTTACTTACTGTGAGCCACCAGTTTGACTTCACGTGCAACGGCTGCAAGTTCATTCTTTGCAATGCATCTCACAGCCACTGTGTTATCAACTTTCTGAAAGGTCAGCTTGCTTTCTATAGTATTTTTCTTGGTCTGATGGGTCTCAATACTGATATCACTGGAATTGTTGTGGAGAACATTCCAGAGCAATGAATCATTAGCACACCTATAGTAAGACACAAAGATTTTTAGTCATATTTTCATTCCATTACTCATTGGAAGTTTATAATATCTGAAAACAATTAATATGCCATTTGCTTAGGGGCAATGAGGGAAATACTTCTCCCTACTGAAAAATTTCATTTTTTCTTCTAACTGAGTGATAATTAAGGGAATTTTTTTATTCAAAGAAACTTTCCTCCTCACTTAGATATGCTGCGTGATTGAATGATTAAGTCCTCACTTTTTTAAGTCTGTACATATCAGCCATTCAACCTCTGGGCTCGGTGTCCCATCTGCCGAACATGAAACTATCTGGCCACTTGCAGAACCGTGGTGGACATCAACAAGATTGATGATTTTTGCAGGCACTGTAAAAGAATAAATAGAATGACATGAAAACGTTTGATCTGCACTTGTCTGCCAAAATACAATCTGATCCACAGCAATTTACTCTGCACTAACATCATTAAGGATATAAGTGACATGGGGAATTGCCTATAATTACTCACAGTTCATAAGGGTCACCTACACAGAATCTTTAGAATATCAGCTATCTCACACAAAGATCAATAAGGCATAATGTCAAAGATCCTAGATCATGAATGAAATAAGACTCTCGTCACATTTTGCTCTTTTATTCTTAGAGTTTACTTGAACATGACACACAACCTATTAACATAGCTAAGAAAATCTGAAAAAAAATGAGAACGAATGTCAGAACTAAGCAGTGAACCCACTCAGATCAATTTAAATCTAACTCAGGTAAGCTGTAATTAAAACTGTGCTTGTTGATTACCTTCCTGACAGTCACCCTTTTCCTGTCAGCCTAATAGAGAGGATTATGTAGACACAGGCCTCACAAATTCATATCAGACAGTGTGGGACCCTGTGGTTGCATTTAACCTTGATCCACAGGCTGAAAGCAGATCAGCAGTTTTTGAAAAGGGACGAGGAGAAGATCCAAAGTTAAAGTAGAATTCTTCTAAAGTGTGACATGGAGAAGTAGAAGTGCTCCTTCAAGCCCCACAAGAGATTTACTGCCTTTACTGTCCCACATCTTCCCATTCCGCTGTAATCCCTTGGAACCCTCTGAGAATCCTTTCCCACAGCTTGCCTACATGATGACAATTTTTCCTTTAGTGCTGGCTGTTTCAGGCAGGGCAGCTGATCAGTGGCATGGGCCTGGGCCTCAAACTTAGACCGACAAAAGCATTTTGCACATGCCCCTGCCTGAAACCCATTGGCAGTTCAAACTAATCTGAAATCCTTTTCTGAAAATTGCTCTGTAACTGACACATTTCTTTTTAAACATTGGTCAAAGTGCTAATGTAGTTCCAGTGTCTGAGTATTTTAAGATTATCAGCATTATGCATCTGTAAGCTTAACCTTCTAAATTTGGAACTACCACTACCTTAGCATTGCCTAGCGTTAAAACTGGTACTACGAATATTGACCAGTTAAAGAACATACTGGAGTCTGTGCACTTACCTTTAACCTGTAAGTAAAATGTATGATTGGTACTATCATCTTCATTTTTAACAACAATAGTGTAAGCACCACTGTCTTGTTTCTTTGCACGAATTAAGGTCAGGTTACTTTGATACCTGGATATAATAAGAATCAAATAGCAAATAAGGAGTTAGTAAACTGACAAAGCTGAAAATTTCCTTTTCTTAGTGGAGACATGCAGCTTAGAGTGAGCTCAGGATGTTGGCACTGCTCCAATACCAGAAAGCAGAGCAAACCATTTTCACACAAAGTCCTACACAAAGTCAAATGATAAATGATCTGATAATCTGAGTTTAATTGATGGATAAATGGCAAGAAGATAATTTTCCGGCTTCAAAATACCACTTTTAGGAATAGGAACCTCATGTCCCACCTGAGAGGGCAAATGAAGCCACGGTTTGAAATCCAAATTGAAAATCAACACCCCTGATAGTGTAGCATGTCATCAGTACTGCATTGAACCGTTCACCTAGATCTTCTGTTGAATTATCTGAAGTGAAGCTTGAATCCATGATTTTCTCACTCAAGAGGTCAGAGTACTATTAATAGTTAATGCCTGAGTTTAGAAAAATATGAAGCGCATACAATTCTGAGCGAGATGGACAGGGTAGATATTGAGATGCTGAATACCTGTGCTTGTGAGTCTAGAATTAGGGAGTATAGTCTCAGATATTTTGGGTAAAGCTAAGAAGAAATTTCTAACAGTAAAACTTTGGAATTCTATTACTGTAAAGAGCTGTAGATGTTCAGTCGGTGAGCACATGAAAAGCAAAAATCAATTTTACATACTAAGGCAATCAAGCGATAAGGGGATAGCATGAGAAAATGGAGTTGAAGTGAATGGTCAGTCATGCTCTTAATGAATGTTGTTGATCGAACTCAAAGGGCTTAATGACTTGCTCCTGCCCCTATTTCTCATGTTCTGATGACATAATCCCAAAGAATTATCAGTGATGTAAAAGATAAATAGTTTGCATGGATTTCTTCCAGAAAATGTATTGCGTGTTTGACTATGTATTGGACTTATGCTGTTATGTGACTTCTGCTTTACCTAATTTCCTGGATTTTTACTGTGTTGATCATCACCTCGTTGTTATCTTCTTGCAAGGTGATATTGTCTTTCAGCCATGATACAGTGGGCTCTGGATAAGCCTCAATGTTCACCACAAACTGCTTGACTTCATGTAGGTCTGCAAATTCTTCTGTCCCATAGTTGGGATCCAAATTAATAAATCCTTTGTCTGGGGGAATGAAAAATATGGCAGGCAAATAAATCACATCAGTCCAGTAAAACTTACTGTAATTCTCTGCAATATAGTTTATTTTAAACCAGTGAATTAGCGTGTCCACTAACTATTATTTTAGGGCAAAATCAAATAGTGCTTGCCCATTAAGTACTTTGAGTAGTCCCTGCCTCTTTCAGAAACCCCTATGTCCACCATTGCATTAAAACACATTTGTTTCTTCTGTCCAACACTTGGCAAAACATTCATCAGGATGGCACCTCAATCTCATTTCACTTTGCATTTTATCGAAATAACAAATTGCATATGTTATTTTGATTCACTCACACAATCTCAAGATGTCCAAAAACATTTATAGTCAATTAAATATTTTGGAAGACACTGTTCCAATGTAAGAAAGATTGCAGCAAATTTGCACACAACAATCTCCCACAGACAGCCCATGACCTGAGGCAATGAACAGCACCAAAACAATGTAAGATAAATATGCACAATAGTGTGATGGGATCTTTTACGATAGTTGAGCAGGGCCTCAATTTAACATCCTATCTGAAATACAGTGCAATACTTCATCAGCACTGCACCAAAGTATCCACCCAGGTGGCATGCTCAACATTCTGGAGTGGGATTTGAATTCATAAACTTCAAATTAAAAAATAAGAGTGCTAACCAGACAGCTATGACTTACACCTGATATTGGAAATACTTTTCTTCTTGCCAATGGTTTGACTTTGAAACAAATTCTGGATATCATCTAAAAACAAGCGCAAAAATGCTGAAATCCCATGTTACAAAAATGTAGAATTTTACAGAAGATTATGTTGTTAGAGAATGTATCAATGGTGTTTGGACTTTGAAACTTATTTGGAACAAGGTTAATGGGCACCTTGTATTTATCCCTGCTCCTCATTTCCTTAAATTCATACCAAGCTGTTACCAAGTGTAATATTACATTAATAAACTGGTTTATTAGGTGAAGGTGTCCTTTCTTCTGGTTATTAGATAGCTCTGTTTATAGCAGAAGCCTTTCAGTGAGCCAACAGAGCAAACATTTGGTCACTTCTGATTTGGCTCTTTCCCCTTTCTAAAAGCAACTCTCACACTATGTCTTTTTTCCTTCTACCTACTTGGCTACAGCAGAAACTCTGGATTTTAGGAAACTTGATCACAAAATATTTCATAAAGACAATATTTTTCACCTTGTAACTCTGCCTCACAGGATTGCCAATGGAAGTAGAGAGGAAATGGCCAGAAATCTCTCATATCGCCCTCATTCCCATTCAATGGTATAAGCTCACAGTAGTGTACATCTCAATTCATAAGGGTGTGTGGGGTTGAAGGTGTGTGTGGGGATGGGGGCGCAGGAGATGACCACATGATTTTTAGATCCTAGCAATAGCTCATTTCTATTGTATTCAGTTGAATTTTAAATCTAAATCCCAAAATCTTTCATCACGTCTGAAAATTGTACCAAAATGTGCCTTATGTGAGGTATAATAACATATTAAAAAACTTTTCAAAAAGCACATGGACATGCATTAGAATATATAACAGAGAGAAATAAATATGTAATTCCATAGTAATTTATACCCACCACTAACATGGATGTGAACCTGTTTTAATCTCTTGGTATCTTGAGTTGCATGTAACACAGAACATTCATAGAGTCCAGAATCTTCCAGAGTGGCTTTCTCAATTTGCAAAGTCTTCATTATTTTTAAGCTTGGTTGTCTTACTTCCTTCAGAACTTGGTGCGCCTCAGTTCCTTTCTGCAGTGAAACAAGATATACATATGAATGATTATGATTTATTTTAGTAATTAGTAACTGGTTTTGCAACAAAATGCTCTTTTTTCAGCAACAGAGCAGACGTGAAAATTCTTGGAAGACACTGCACCAATAATAGTGTTAAAGTGAAAGGTTTTCACTTCTGAGCAGTACTAAAGTTGAAGTACTAACAGGAATTTTCCCAAATGATTCCTCTGTAGATCACACTAGAGCAGTAGAATCCATGTGTGGTCTTACTAAAGCCATATGGAATTGCAATTAGATGTGTTTACATTTATACTCCTTTTGCTAACATACCATTTGCTTTGCTAATTCCTGTACCTGCATGCAAACTTTCTGTGATTTGTGTGCAATAACCCCCAAAATCCCTTTGAATGCAAATGCTTATCCTTGTCTCACAATTGAAAAAACTTCTGTTTTTCTAACCAAAATAGACAACTTCACATTTCTGCACATCAAATTTCAGCTGTCATGTAGTTCTCCACTTACTTAACCCATTTATACACTTTTGTAATGTCTTTGTTTCTTATAGCTTACTTGTCCAGCTAATTTTGTATAGTCAGCCAAACTTTGAAATATTACATATCATCCCACCATCCAAGTCATTGACACAGATTGTAAACACCTAAGATCCAAGCACTGAAATGTATGGTATCCCACCAGTTACAGTCTGTCATTTAGAAAATCATTCATTTATTCCTAAATTTTTGCCTTTGTTATCCGTCATCCTATTTACTAATGTTGTGTCCCAATCAACCTTGGCCAACTAGGTTTTCATACTTCCCCAAATTACTTTGTTCAGATTTGAGCATTTCTGGTGAAGGGTCTAGGCCCGAAACGTCAAGCTTTCCTGCTCCTATGATGCTGCTTGGCCTGCCGTGTTCATCCAGCCCCACACCTTGTTATCTCATTTATTCCTATGGTCTGATTTCTGAACATTAACCAGTTTTCAATTTGTGCTAATATATTGCCTATTTCCTAAGTTCTAATTTTAGTGTAACAGTGTATTGAATGGCATTTTATCAAAAACACCTTCAAAATTCAAATATATTGTATTCACTCATTCACTTATCCCTTTATCTTAGTAATATCCTCAACAAACTGGATTAGGCAAATTTGACTTGCCTTTGATAAATTCAAGCATGGGGCTGGATGAACACAGCAGGTCAAGCAGCATCATAGGAGCAGGAAAACTTGACGTTTCGGGCCTAAACCCTTCATCAGAAATGGGGGAGGGGAAGAGGGTTCTGAAATAAATAGGGAGAGAGGGGGAGGTGGATAGAGGATGGTCAAGTTTTCCTGCTCCTATGATGCTGCTTGACCTGCTGTGTTCATCCAGCCCCATGCTTGTTATCTCGGATTCTCCAGCATCTGCAGTACCTTTTATCTCTGATAAATTCATGTTGATTCTGCACAAAAATTGTTTCTCTATCAACTCTCCAATAATAGATTTTACTATGTTCCCTGGTTAATGACAAATAATTCCTAATTTTCTTTGTCCTTCTTTTCATCAGTACAGGGCTAGGTTTCCTATTTTCCATGGAAACTGTTTCAGAACTTAAAGAAATCTAGGAGATCACAACTAATGTGTCCACTGTCTCTGCAATTGCTTTTTTTAATAACTAAGATATAGGCTTTTAATTTCAGTGGATTTTAAGTCCATTAATTTGCCCTGTTGTATTTCTTTATTAATTCACTAATGTTCCTTAGTTTTACTAGACTTTTAGTTCTCCATTACTTTTGGAATGCTTTTGGGTCTTTTACTGAGAAAACAGAAAATATTCAATTAATGGTCCTGTCATTACAATTTCTCCAAACTCTGCCTCTAAGAGACTCACGTATATTCGCACTAATCTCTTCATTCTGACATACCTATTGAAGCTGTTACAATCTATTTTTGTGTCTCTCACTAACTTACTGTCAAATCCTATTTGCTTTTCTCACTTGTCTGGCTTCCTTAGTTCATTTCTAGAACTCCTAAACTTAATATTTCTCTGGCAATGACAGAAGCCCCTTTCTTTAATTTGATATGACTTTTGAACTCATTTTATTAGCCACAGCTTTCCCATGAGGTTTTAATTCTTGAAGAGAATGCAATTTATTGAGAAACATGAATTAATTATCTAAATTTTTGCCTTTGTTATCCGTCATCCTATTTACTAATGTTGTGCCCAATCAACCTTGGCCAACAAGGTTTTCATACTTCCCCAAATTACTTTGTTCAGATTTGAGATCCAAGGTTCCAGACTAACTAAATCACTCTCCAACACAATATAAAATTCCACCAGATTATGATCACTCTTCCCCAATATTGATGGATTATTAATTAATCTTGTTAGATTGCATAAAAATATTTCTAAGGCTTTAAAGATAGTAGGAACTGCAGATGCTGCAGAATCTGAGATAACAAGGTATAGAGCTGGATGAACACAACAGGCCAAGCAGCATCAGAGGAGCAGGAAAGCTGATGTTTCGGGCCTGGACCCTTCTTAAGGGTTGCTAAATCTCAAAATACACTGAAAGCTTTACAGAGACTGTTCCCTTCAGATCTCCATCATTGTGTACTGTTAAAATATTACTTACACGATGAAAATATTACACCACCATTATTTTCAGCAATCAAGCATTGGTCTCCCAAAAATTGATTCCACATGAGAAAACAAAGTAATCCAAGAAAACAAAATCAATTTTATTTACATTTTTCCTTGGATAATTCCAGTCTATGTTCACTACTTCATTATCCATTACGAGACATGTCACAAAGATTGGTTCACCCACTTTCACTACGGTTTTCTCAGCTTCTATTTCAACATAAAGGTCATCTGCCACTAGAAAATAAAATACAAAAAGTTATTATTAAAATGCATTTCAGGAGGAACGGACATGATAATGCTTTTGATTTAGCAATAACAAGTAACTGTTCAAAAATAATACATATAATTTATACTTCTTAGAAAGAAAGATGCTATGTATTTGCAACAAAATGTGGAATAGCCTTATGATTTTACTATAAATGTCAAGAGAAGAACACTTCCCCCTTAGTGTTGACGATGAGTAAAGAAACTCTCATTTTTACCGTGAAAGAAATTCAGAAGTAGATGCGATTTTATTGGCTGATAGTATCCTTAATTAAGCAACACTATGTAGTGAGTGATAATGACAAGTCCTATACTTGGTCATATATGCTGATTGGTTATTACCTTAATGTACAAAGCAAAGTGTGTTGGGTATCATTTAATATCAAGATGTAAAGTCATCTTAAACATCTTCTAATTTAAATTTCCTTGATCTTTCAGAAGTTATAGTTAAAAATTCATCCTTAAAGTGTAATAAAAGTATTAATCACCTTTAATTGTCTTTATGTTTCAGACTAAGTTATCATGTTATTACACAAAGGTTTGCGATAGGGTCCATCTACCAAAATGTGTTTACGCATTGTAACCAAGGTTTGAAATGAATCAGTTCCAGTGGATTGAAAATCTCTTCTAGCTTTTATAGTAGAGGACTAATGTGAAATTGGCTTTTGCAGCATCCACTTACTTCCCATTTAGTCTGGGAGCCACATCTCAAAACAATAATAAAAACAAAAGTGCTGTGGTTGCTGAAAATCTGAAACAAAAACAGAAAGTGCTGGAAAGCAAAAACTCAGCAGGTCAGGCAGCATCTGTGGAAAGAAGAACAGAGTTACTATTACAAGGCCAGGGACTCTTCAACAAAACCCTCACTTCTCCTAATTTGACCATCTCGCTCAAAGAAGTTAAAATAAGAAAAGGCAAAGAAAGATTAGCATCTTGGGCAGCACAGTAACTCAGCGGTTAGCGCTGCTGCCTCACATCACCGGATCCGGATTCCATTTCAGTCTTGGATGACTGTGGATTTTGCATATTCTCCCCGTGTCTGGGTAAGTTTCTGCTGGGTACTCTGATTTCTTCCCACAGTCCAAAGATGAGCGGGTTAGGTGGATTGGCCATGCTAAAAATGCCCCTAGTGTCCAGGGATATGCAGGTGGGATAGCCATGGTAAGTACACAGATAGGGTAGGTGTCTAAGTTGGATGCTCTTTGTAGGGTCGGTGCAGATCGATGAGCCAAAAGGCCTCTTTCTGCACTGTAGGGATTCAATGCTATGATTTATATGGCACCTTTCACAACTTCAGGACATCCCAAAGTGCTTTAAAGTCAATGGAATATTTCTTTAGAATGTAGTCACTGCTGTAATGTAGGAAATTAAGTGGCCAATTTATACCCACATGCTCCCCACAAACAGCAATGTGATTATAAACATTTAATCTGCTTTTATGGTGCGGATTGAGAAATTAACACTGGCAAGGGATAACTCCCCTTCTTTTCTTTGAAATGGTGCTATGGGGTTGTTTATATCAGCCTGTCCTGTAGAGTTAGTATTGCACACAGAAGAAATCACCTCTGACTCTACAGTACTCCACTGGAGCCATAGTCCAGATTTTTGTAGTGAGACTGCAACCTTCTAACACAGCAGCAAGTGTGCTATCAACTGAGCCACAGCTGAGTAAGCAACTGGGGTGGGGAAGCAGGGAGTTGACACCAATACAGCAGATAACGCTGTCCTGAGGCTGAATGAACGCATTATTGCATAGAATACAGGGAGATCATACTGTGTCTGTCTGTACTATACATGGCTGAGGTGGGCTCAATACATGCATTCGTCATCGCTAATGTGGTTTACAGTGAAAGAAAAAGGTCTTTAAAAGAAAGTTTAAGACTTCTTGAAAAGTTGCAATTAATTGCAATACCAAAATTCTTCACGCTTACTAGTACCACGTTATTCAAATGTTCAACAACATTTTTCTACATTAAGTGTTGAATTGATTGATTTTGAACTAATGGCAAATAAATTTATGAATTTATGAACAAACAAATAAATGTTCAATACATCTCAACTAGTGTTGTTCTAATGGAAGACAATAATTCAAAAATTGCTTCACCTTTAAATCTATTAACAATGTACTCTTCTGATCTGTGCTCCACACCATTGATCGTTGTGATACAGGTATACGTCCCCTCTTTGAAGAGGCCACTGAATCCTTCTTTATTATCATAGGTTGTAGAAATCATGGTATTAGTATCGACATTAAGCAGAGTGACATGGACATCTGGATCAGATACACGACATGGGATTTCTGCAATTTCACCCTCTGCTGCTATTACTATATTTTCAAAATACGCTTGTGGAATGAAAGGATAGTCAGGATCTGTAAAAAGACCAATAGATTTCATAATCAACTGTTTTGGCAAAGTTTGAAAGAAATAAAACTTAAAATGAATGGAAAAAAAGTCTAAATGTATCTGTGATACATTTTGCAAAATATTACTCAGCATCTCCAATAACCAACATCAAAATACTTTATCCTAAAACATGTGAAAATTGGGAGCGTTTTCATTTCACACAAGTATCTTGCACTATTTGCACTCTCTGACAGGAACTGAGATACCAGTATGCTGCTTTTGTTGGAACAAGAATTTAGATGTAAAGATTATTTTTTTTTCAGTAAGAACTATTATCTTGTGGCTTGTTTCCACTACAAAGTTTTTCATGAAAGGAACTAGCATTTTCAACACCTGGAATGAACTCTGGATTATAAAACATTGCACCAATGCCATACTAGAACGAAAAGACACCTTAGGGATTTTAGTCCGAGCCATGGTTACACAAAGCCGTCTAATTGGAAATGCTAAATGTTTGGCAACTAAATATTGTGACTTCAACTAATTTTTTTTTCGGTTTGAATGACTTTCAGCTGCTCACAGTCGATTTGCCAAAGGGAGTTTCAGCTTAGACCAAAGGAAAAACTGATGTCATCCAACTTGTCACTCATATTTTAACTTCTACCAGCCAAGCACACAGCATCGTGGAAAGTCTCCAATTCAAACTGTCAGATGGAGAGGTCATACTTTTTGCATAAACTAGCTGTGTAGAATGCAACAAACTAATTAGAAGAATTTCTGCTTTCATAAGAAATGAGGGCGATCAGACTACAAGCATGGGGCTGGATGAACACAGCAGGTCAAGCAGCATCGTAGGAGCAAGAAAACTTGATGTTTCGGGCCTAAACCCTTCATCAGAAATGGGGGAGGGGAAGAGGGTTCTGAAATAAATGGGGAGAGAGGGGGAGGCGGATACAGGATGGATAGAAGAGAGGATAGGTGGAGAGGAGGCAGACAAGTCGAAGAGGCGGGGATGGAGCCAGTAAAGGTGAGTGTAGGTAGGGGAGTGAGGAGGAGATAGGTCAGTCCAGGGAGGACGGACAGGTCAAGGGGGCGGGATGATGTTAGTAGATAGGAGATGGGGGTGTGGCTTGAGGTGAGAGGAAAAACAGGTTAGGGAGGTGGAGATGAGCTGGGCTGGTTTTGGGATGCGGTTGGGGGAGGGGAGATTTTGAAGCTTGTGAAATCCACATTGATGCCATTGGGCTGCAGGGTTCCCAGGCTGAATATGATTTGCTGTTCCTGCAGCCTTCGGGTGGCATCACTGTGGCATTGTAGGAGGCCCAGGATGGACTTGTCATCTGAGGAATGGGAGGGGGAGTTGAAATGGTTCGCGACTGGGAGGTGCAGTTGTTTGTTGCGAACTGAGTGCAGGTGTTCTGCAAAGCGGTCCCCAAGCCTCCGCTTGGTTTCCCCGATGTAGAGGAAGCCACAATGGGTACAGCGGATGCAGTATACCACTTTGGCAGATGTGCAGGTGAACATCTGCCTGATGTGGAAAGTCTTCTTGGGGCCTGGGATTGGGGTGAGGGAGGAGGTGTGGGGGCAGGTGTAGCACTTCCTGCGGTTACAAGGAAAAGTGCCGGGTGTGGTGGGGCTGGAGGAGAGTGTGGAGCGGACAAGGGAGTCGCGGAGGGAGTGGTCCCTCCGGAAGGCAGATAAGGGTGGGGAGGGAAAAATGTCTTTGGTGGTGGGGTCTGATTGCAGATGGCAGAAGTGTCGGAGGATGATGCGTTGGATCCGGAGGTTGGTGATCAGACTACTCGCTTTTTGGTTGGGTTTTTTGCGGTAAAGTCAGTGGAGATTCGAAATTCGTGTCAGTGAGCACATAATAGAATGGAGAGCAGAATGTTGTAACCGGAAGGAAAATAATAAAACAGGGGAGCTCTGGATACCTCTAACAGAGGGAGCTGGGAGAGATTAAAGACAGGGTGGGAGTCTGAAGTTGACAACCAGGACGAACTGAGGGTAGATGGTCAGACATGGGGTGGGCAGAATGGGTGGCATGGTTGGCTAAATAAGAGGGTTAATGGGGTTGAAAGCATCGATGACATGGAGCAACAAGCAATCATCATCATTTATGGCTTAGCAAGTCCCAGTGAGGGAAGGCAGGATATTTGAGATATGGGTGATGAGGGTTGAGGATAACTGTTGTTAAGATATAAATATGATATTCCAGAAGTAATCAGCCCAGTCAATGATGTTAGAGGTGATGTAGGAGGAAAAGCATGGAATGGGAAAGCTACTAATTTTGATGTCCTATATTGCAATTGCCACACATCTCTGCAAATAAGATTTGCTTTACAAGCCACGCTATTAAGTCTTGAATGGTTCAAACATCAGGAACCTTGGATTTGATGATGACTTGCCTGTTCAATCTTATTAACATCTATCCTTGAGTATATTTGACAGATGTTTATGTTTCCTTTAGCTTTTCTGCAGTTTTGTCCTCCCCAGTTGATTAACCTGTTAATATTCATCAGTGGTATTCACACATTAGTGAGGCAATAGCAACTGTCAATCTGTACCCCAAAAAAGAAGTCAACACCATGATGAGACAAAGGAGAGAGAAATTTGCTCAGAAATAGATATATTTATTGCGTCAGAGCTTGTAGAACCAGCACAAATTTCCAAGTCAAGTTTTTAGGGGCTTTGAATCCAAATTTGACAGAAATAATACCAGCAATTCCAAATTAGAAGGGAGCTGCCTTGACATTTCTATTGGTAAATGCAACGCAAATTGTGGAATTGAGCTATGCAAAATCTTTGAAAATGCCAGATCCAATCTTCAGTATCAGTTAATTGATCTCAATCAGATTGCTATAATTGGTGTCTATGTTCATGCTATCGAGAAAGAAACGTAAATTAACCAAAGTTGCCTTTTGATGATGGCTGTATAGTAAGTATTGCTGGAAGCAGAGAGCTTATGAAATGCGGTCATACTGGGGCTCAGTCACAACCTGTGCAAGAATTAACAAACTGTCAAAACTGACTGTACTGACTCACACTGGCTCACAAGAATGACTACATGGCTGAGGTACGAAATGGGTGGTACCCCCCAAGTAGTTTCACACAGCAGAATCCGACTTTCAGAAGAAATAGGGTGAAAAATAGTTCAAAAGGCAGCCAATAAAACCATTGACAGTTAAACCTAAAGCTTTCTTGTGTACAAACTTGAATTGTTCCTTTCAACAAGCACAGACCTGGAACAAAAACGTAGATATCTCGTCCCTCAATCTCCTCATCGAGCTGGAGTGACGGGTAATAGCAGGTGTACCTGCCAGTATAAATTCCTGTTGCATTATTGACCTCTAGTGATTTCACAAAGTTTCCACTGTTGTTGTTTTCATCTCTTCTGCTGATATTCTCCTCAAAAGATTCGTAAACTGGCAACTCCCAATCCACTTCATTCTCCCCGGAGCACTTCAGGCTGAATGACGTATGGAGAGCAACTCTTATTTCAACTGTGCTGGGGTAAACATCTGGTATTGTCTGGCACTCAACCAGCTGGGGCCCTGAAAGCCAGTAAAAGAAGTATGATGATCATTCATAGAACTAAACGAATACTCTGCTGTGCTCAATTATCTTCTGTCAGAGTCAATTACTTCAATGTCACCACAAGCATAATGAAGTGCAGTTCAAGCATTGGAATGCTCATACATGGAATAATCATTTACAGTGCTCCCAAATATATTATTCTTTCCCTCTTCAGCACAATACCATTCACCACCTGAGAGGGGAGATGATTGCTCTGGCACCAGATCTCTTCCAATCAATTTCTGCAACACCCAGCTAGATGGTTCAGGATGGTATTTCCAAAAAGTTTCCCCCATCTGTGGCAAGTAGCTTACATCTGATTAGCTCCTGCGTTGATGACCTGGCAGAAATTGGAAGATCACTAATCCATGCATTGAATACTTCCCATGCTGGATCTGTGATGGAATTTAGAAGGATAACAGGGGGACTGATTGAAGCTTACAGAATACCAATGGACTTTGATAGGGTGAGCATAGAAAAGGTGTTTCCAATAGTCAGAGAGACTAGGATCTGAGGGCACAGCCTCAAAATGAAGGGATGACCGTTCAGAACTAAGATAAGGATGAATTTCTTCAGCCAGACTGGGGGGTGAATCTGTGGAACTCATTGCCACAGAAGGCTGTGGAGGCCAAGTCATTGCATGTATTTAAGACAGAGATAGATAGATTTTGATTTGTGAGGGTTATGGGGAAAAGGCAAGACAATGGAGTTGACAACCATATGGAGCAGACTAGGTGGGCCAAATGGCCAAATTCTGCTTCTATACCTCATGGTCTATGTTCTTATAACACAATATATAAGAACTTTAAGGCACTTTAAGGCACCATATGACACTGGTAATTAAAGTCGGAGTAAAGAAAAAAAGCTTAAATATGTTGTTTTTAGTATAAAGTACATAAAAATACATTTTTGTAAATAGCTTAGGCAATGAAAACACATAATGGACCAGTTTCCAAATGATTGCATTGAGGGTGACACCTCGCTGATGAGAAACATGTATCAGTACATTTTTCTGACACACTTCCTCCAAATGGTCAAAAAGTCTTATAAAGCATTCCTTTAGATCTCGTCTTGGCAGTTGAAGTTCCTAGATCATAGCATGCGTTGTAAAAATTGAATTACTTGTTCTCATTATTGCATGGATTGATTTGATAACAGATGAGTGAGAAGCAATATCTAGAGACATCAGAAAAATTCAGCCAATCGATGTACAAAGATACTTCTATTACCTTCTGTGCTCCATACAATTCCCTCTTTAATTCCTCATGGTTGCCTTTGCATTGGGCGCCACACATAAGCAACTTGCCCCAGCTGACCAACAAAATTCAATACAGGCATCGGTCGTTTTAGCAGTTGATAAATACAAGATAAATAAACTTAGGTAGAAAATTTGACAGAAAAACTTGGCTACTTGATGACAGTCTCCTGCATGAGGCAGACATCAGATTTTTTTTTTGGAAAAGAGGAAAAACAGGGACAGGACTTGTTTGACATTGTATTCCTCAAATCCCTGATCATAAAATCCGTAAATCTGATCATAAAATCTTGAATGCCTATCCACACACCAAACAATGAATGTCAAGGAGGCAAAATGCTATGCAAATCTGCAACAGACCATCTCCTTTCCTTCAAAGGAGAACAAGCTCACCCTCAGAGATTTCAATTCCTAACTAGGCTGGGACCACAACAAACAGAAGAAGGAACATATTTTTCTGTTTCAGATTAAGAGTTTAAGTCAGTTTAATATTTTTGGTTGTACTGCACAGCCAAAGCTGCATTTTTTAAAATAATTTTAATTTAGAATGCATACTGAGATGGTTACCTTTGAAGACTTCCAGGAAGATGCAATCCACTATCAGGAATATCTTCCAGAGTATGTCCATCTTTGTGGGAAGTTACTGAAGGAAAGAAAAGAGAGACATGATTGTCAAAACATTGAAAGGTTTTCTATAGTTTATTATTATTTGCAAGGTATGTTATTTCCCTGCTATACTCAAACAGTAAGGGCCTGTATAACTCATTTGATACTAAATCACTACAATTTGTGTTACGGCCATGAGACTGATTTCTCTTCTGATTTTCAAAAAATGCTTGGTAAGTAGGATTACATATGTTGCAGTATGTTTTGGGCAATAGATTACTTTTAGTATTTTGAATAATGAATTAGCATATTCAGTAAATACTCTAATTTTAAAAAGTATCTATCGTTCAGTCACTTTACTTTATCACTACTTATAAAATGCATTTTTTAAATTAAAATTTTTGCAGCAGATAAATCGTGACAGGAACCCACTTAGGATGGCTCAGCTATCTGCCACTAAGCCACCCTGTTAACAGAGGAGGGCCTGCCCTCAATCACTTTGATCTAAGGAATCTCTTTGCATCCAGTCATGGACATACCAGAGCCAGTTACCCAAATAGGAACCATGGCTCTTTACCTTTTCAGGCATATTGAGTTTGGACTTCTTGAGAAAACCACTATTTTACAAGAAATCCAAAAATTGAACCATACTAAACTGAACTTAGCCAGATCAGATCGAACTGCTTCAACTAAGGTCAGCTTACCAAGAGATTGTACTGCTTATGGAACTGACAATTTACTTTAGCCTCATCGGGTATAGTTTTTCTTTTATTTGCAGTACATAAAGAAACAGCTTGACATTTCCATAGATATTATACTAATCTCTAAACTGAATGGGCTTTGAAGTTTTGGAAAAATAGCAATTAATTCATGGGCACAGAAACAAAAATTGCTGGAGAAACTCAGCAGGTATAGCATCATTTGGGGAGAGAAAGCAGAGGCAATGTTTCATGTCCAGTGTCCCTTCATCAGCCAGAAATGCTGAGTTTCTCCAGCACTTTGTTTTGTTTCAGATTTCCAACATCTGCAATCTTGGTTTTAGTTAGTTCATGGTGTCTGCCATTGTTAATGAGGAAAGAGAAGTGGCAACTGACGGTAAAGAAGAGATATATCAGAAATTCCATTTTTTCACAAGTTGCAACAACGATTTTCCCCACTCCACGGTAAACCTGACCAAAACCAAAAGTAAATCTTGTCATGAAATTGCTGGACAAATTTTGTTTATAGGAATAAATCTCACCACAGACATTTTGGACTACTAATTCATGTCATGAGAATGTGATTCATGAGGCCAACATGCCAACAAGCTTCCAGGCCCAACAACTCTATGGTCTCGCTCCCACAGCTAGCAAATTACTTCTAGAATTTTCTGAATTTTAGTTTATTTATTGTTTTTCTCTTTGTACGCTCTCCAATTTAACAACGATTTTTATTATTTCTCTTTCTATATCTGAGTTGACTTGAATTTACCTCATTTCCTGCTCTGTTGTTTGTTTTGTTTTCCTCTATTTACAAGTTCATTGGATAAGGAAATAAATGATTGAACCCAATATTCATGAGGTCTCAAAGCCCCCATTGGCTTTCTGCATCATTATCAACTTGCACTTCTAGCATTTAACGGTAGAAAAACCAATACAATCTGAAGGCTAAAGTAAAAATCCAATTCATGGAGCATGTCAAAAGATGTACCATTTCAGCAATTTCTGAGCTAATCAATCGCAAGCACTCTGAATGTACTATGATAAGAACTAGACCTGAAAGATTTGAGAATTTCTGAAGATGTAAACTTGAAGTACCACCCAGTGTTTATAGGATAATTATTTGAATGTCACATGGCCATTTAAGAGCGACTATTCATCCTATGAAGCCTCTTCTTTAATTACTGCCTTGCCATCATCAGGCACTATTTGGTCATACCTCAATTGGACTTTTCCTTCTTTGGGACTAGAATGCAGCAGCCTGGTTTTGATGCTGTTAGCAGCGCAGCCAAAAAAATTGGATAGAAATCTGCTCATTCCAAGCAATCCTTCTCACGGGAGATGTGCTGTGAGGATTTTGAACATTACAGCTGGCATAGGATGTATACCTTTCACAACCACAGTTTGGAAATTAAATAAACTCAGATTTGCTCACTGATCATTTCACAAAGTGTTGCATTCTTTTTCTCACACCCGCAATCCCTGCCTGTGTTGCCAAGAACACCCACATTCCTGCTGGACGCCAGTGCAGCCTTTCAGACTTGGTCTGTTATTCTTTAGCATTCTTCAGGGCATCACCCGCCTCATCTAATTACATTTTACTCTACCAGGTAGTTTACACATTTTCTCAATGCATCTCCTCAGTTTCTCTATTCCTGTGTGTATGTCTATGTGTCAATGTGTGTGTGTCCTGGGCAGGACATCAACAGTTCAACCCTGTGATATTTGTTTGGCATTTCTCACTAACAGAGTGCTGCACATTCAAACAGATGACAATACACAGTTGTTTTCACAGAATGGCCTTCTTTTCTTTGGGTTTTTGACTTCTTCCTGCAACCACAAGTCTCCAACCATTTGCAGACTGTGATGTCAATGTTGGCTGGGATCAGCTGGTTCCAAGCCCACTGCAGGGATATAGAGGGTATGGTCAGTTTTTCCATTGGTGTACATCTACCCGTCTGAGATCCGATATGTGCAGAAATGCACATTCTGTAAGCTGAATATGAGCTCTGGTCTACACGGATTTCCAACACTCTAGAGGGAAATGAAACTATATGGACAAAGACTGTTGTAGATGTAAAAAGAAAATTCAAGGAGAATGGAAACATTTCAGTGAATGATTTTGTTAGGGTCCCATTCAGGGATGCAAATTTACTGCACATTTTTGTTCTGACACTGGTAGATATAGTCAAGCCTGTCGGGGCTTTTGTTCTTACCAGTGTCGGTTTCAGAATCAACAAACTCTTAGGTAATCTTTTAAGAATTGAAAGACCTCATTACATATTGATATTCAATCAAGGACTTTTCTTAATCTAGTGATCATCGGCTTCTAATGTCATGAAAGGATAGAAAACTACATAAGGAATTCAAATTCAACTTTTGGATTGGTAATCATAAAATATTGTTTTTGGATCAACAAAATTATGTCAAATATAAATACTTGGTTGAGAGTCAGCTGCTGAATATTCAAAACCTCTTACCTAATGAGCAGTGTGAACCTAAATCTGCAGTACCATACAAATTCACCTGTCCTTGATGAGCCTGTTTGTATGGGGGATAGGACATGACCTCTATTAGTGAGAATGTCTTAGTTGACTCGAGTCTGGTATAGACAGTGCAATTTCAAAGTCTGCTGACTATATCAAACGTTGTAATGCAGTAGTCAGTGAGGATGGTATCAGCAGACTTCAAGAGGAAGTCAGCTGCTGAAATGACATATGACAGATGCAAGCTACTAAGGATAATTTTGAGGTTCTTACACTTTGGGATGAACAGCATGGAGAGACAGGACAATTTGAATTGTGAGATTTTAAGGGGTGTAGGAGAACAGAGGCTCGTGAGGTACATGTACACAAATCCTTGAAGGTGGCTGGAAAATTGATACAGGACTAAAGAAAGTGTATGCTTACTTGTTTTTAACCAAGACCATTGAATACAGAAACAACAAAATAATGTTAAAACTTCACAACTGTTTTATAACTTAATGTAAATTTCTGGGTGCCACACTTTAGGAAGATGACAAGGCCATCTCGAGAACTGCAAAAAAGGCTGCAAAAGCAATTTTACCAGGATAAAAGCAGGGATGAGGGACTTCTCTTTGATGGAAAATGGAGAGAAGCTGGAATTTTTCTCCTCAGAGCAGCTAACTTAACAACGAAAGTATTCACAACTATGAGGAGTTTGTCAGAGATGGAGAGACTGCCTAGTCCTACAAATGAGTCAGTAACTGGAGGTCATGATTTTAAATAATTGCCAAATGAGCTAGAAGTGGAAGAGTTTTGCTTCCACATACTGTGGGTAGGGGGTTGTCCACATCAGGAATGCACAACCTGCAAGAACACAAAATCATAGGAAATAATTCTGAGGGGGCAGTATAAACTGTCAATTAAAATGGCTCAGATTAATTAAGGACGGTCAAAAGAGGTTTGTTGAGGGAACATCATTGCTGATTAACATGATTTTTTTTTTGGAAAGCTAAAATGGTGGGTCAATGAGGTAAATATGTTTGATATAATCCACATAAATGCTAGCAAGGCATTTGACTCCTGGAATCCAAGGACAAATAGCAAGTAGAATGCAAAATTGAAAAAAGCAGAGGGCATGGTGAGTGACTGAGCTTTTGCAAATGGAAGGCTGATAGCAGTGGGATTTAGCAAATGTCATGATGAGGTCTTTGCTTTTCATCATATCTATATGTTAGTAACTTAGGCTTAAATATAGGGTCACGATTGAAATGTTTACAAGATAATACAAAAATTTGATGTGAGATATTGGTGAGGATGAACGCAAAAGATGACTGGATAACATTAAAGATCTGACCAGATGGATGGAGAGGTGATTGATTCAGAGAATTGTGATTTAGTACGTTTAAGAAGGTCAAACAAGGAAAGGGAATACACCATATGGAGTAGGATGCTGAGAAATCTGTAGAAACAGACAACATCGAAGTACACATGCACAGCTTCCCTGAAGGTAGATACTATGGTAAGGTAGCATGTGGGACACATTTCATTATTAGTCAAAGTGATGAACAGAAGAGCAGGTAAGGTATGTTAGAAGCGTCTAAAGTATTAGTTGGTCCACAACTAGAATACCATATCCTGGTCCCCAAACTGCAGAAAGGATGCAATCAAACTTGAAACAGCACAGGAAAGATTTACAGAAGTGTTGCCAGGAATGGAGAATTTTAGCGGTGGGAAAAGTTTGGATAGATAGATTGTTTTCTTTAGAACAGAGGAGGCTGAGGTAAGATTTAATTTGTACATGCAAAATTGTGAGCGGTCTATTTCCCTTGACAGCAATAACTACAGCCAGGTAAAGTGATAAGTGAAAGGATTCAAGGGTAGTTCAAAAGAATTGCTGTCACCCAGAAGGCAGTCAGGGTCTTAAAATCGTGGCTGATAGTATCATAGAGGCAGAAACTCTCACTGGATTTTAAAATATTCCTGGATATGCACATGAGATGTCTCTGCCTAAAGTGCTGAAGATAGTAATTAGAAAGTGGAGACTTCCATCTCCAGGGACTACTTTACTATTTCAGTAGAGGTCAGATTCTGATTCTAAATTTAAACTGGAAGTTCAGCACAGTATGACCAAATTTAAAATTAGCCTGTTTAAGAAGTTCTACTTTAATGTCAGCCAGTTAATAGGGGATAAATTTACACTTAGCATTGGTAGTTTCATAGGAACATTGTTTGGTGCCGGCCATAGAGTCACGTAATCAAATCTGCACCATTTAAGGTGGCATCTCCTGCCCCTTAACCTTCCCTGTCATTGCAGCCATTCCCTTACATCAGCACGTCCTCTCACCAATTCTCCCAAGAACTGGAGAGACAGCAAGCTGGACGGTCAGAGAGAGTGGGAGAGATGGGAAGGAGGAGGGTTGGAGAGAGCGGAAGAGATGGGGAGGAGGGTCGGAGAGAGTGGGAGAGTTGGGGAGCCAAGGGTTCGAGTACTGAGAGACAGGTGGCAAGTTGAAGAAGCAGTGAGCTGGAGGTAAGTCAGAAGAATCAGAATATTCTCTTATTTTAAAAGATCTTTTACATACACAAAATATAGGAATTTTGTACACTATTTCAATTTACAGAGTATAGTATTTTAATTGTTTTCTGGTGAGAAAGACCTTACAGGACCTAACTACAGATTCTATGTTGGTTTTAATGGGAAAATCTCATCCGCTTAAAAGCCATTCTTTTACTGGAACACATTTCTGAAAGACAACTACAATGTTAAGCAAGAACTAACTGTTTCAGTGTGAAGTGGCTCAACAGGTAAGTGCACTTAACTGCATATTTAATAATCGTGGATTGATCAGCAGTAAATCAAATGCAGGTCAAATCAATTACAAGAGACCTGGAAGATAACAAATGCTACCATTACCTTGCATTTGTTCTGACAGTAGCACTTTGCGAACAGCAACTTTGAGAGAGCTAGCTGAAATATTCAGGGTTTAACAGTACCAGCTACTTTTTGACTTGGTCACTCTGGCATCTAGCTTCAGCAAAACCAGTCATTGAAATTGCTGTCATTCTTGCTGCATTGGACATCCTTGTACGGGAAATCAGCAACATGAGAACCCCCGTGAAGGGTAGTGCGTAAACGCTTATGCATTCAGTGTATATGCAAATGCAGAATATGTGTATGTGGGCATGCAAATGATGAAGAGATGTGACAATGAGCACACAGAGCTGGAAGAGATTGTACAATATACCAGTTTGTGCATCAGATGAATTCTAAAAGAAAAACTCTCACATTGGGTCATCACTTGATCTAGACATTCTACCCACAGGAAAAGGTCCTCCCTGCATCAAGTCTATTCAGCCCTGTTAGAACTTTATACGTTTGACAGGCTGGAAAGGCTGAAAGCAGGGATAATGTTTTCGATTGGTTGCGATTCTAGAACCAGTGGACACAACCTCAGGATACAGATTATACCATCTTATGACTGAAATGAGGAAAAATTTCTTCACTCAAAGGGCAGCGAACTTGTGGAACTCTCTATCACAGAAGGCTGTGGAGGCTGAGCCACTGAATATATTCAAGAAAGAGATAAATAAATATTTAGATTTTAAAGACATCAAGAGATATGGGAAGAAAGCAGGAATATGGCAGTCAGCTAGAGCCACAATCAGATTGAATGGTGAAGTAGGCTTGAAGGGTTGAGTGGCCTACTCCTGCTCTTAGATCCAATGTTTCTTCTACTCACCACAGAAATTTAATTGTCAACGCTTACAAAATAATCATCTTCTACTGGAAAAAGGCACTTGCACAGTTGCTCCTATATCTGTGTAGTGTTAGCCAATATGTAGCATAATACATTCCTTGCTTTGAAGAATGCTAACCCAATTATTATATTTTTGTGAAAAGGGAAAATAAGGTCTGAAGATGAAACTGTGTTTGATAAAAGGGTAGTGTTGGAATTATCAATCATTGCAGTCCTTAAACAAATAGGTGAACTTAGGGATTTGTCATTTTGTTACATTGATAATTGTTGAAGATACTTCTTAAAACTTCAGGAGTCCACATTTCCTGTTAAAAAATACAACACATTATTCGATAGGAACATTAAGAAATGGACTCCCTGGGTACCATTTTACTGATCAGCATTTCTGCTTTGGCTTTTCTACAGTTTTATCCACAAATTACATTTATGACAGCAAATGAAGAGTATTTATCTAAAATTGTGACTGACTGATAGCCTGTTCTATCTGACAGTTCTAGTCAGGTATTGGCTCTCAATTATACTTTGACCGGAAAAAACACCCTCCTCTATTAGTTACGACACATTGCTCTATAATGCACTGAAAGTATTGATAGAGGAACAAGGAACTCAGAGCAAATGGAAAGGATATGAATTGCATTTATAAAGGACAGATTCCAGGCTTGACTTCCACTCACAGCGGCTTCCTGCAGACAGCATGTTTTCCCAGGCTCAGCCACATAATCTTTAGGAGGGAAAGACCCCAAGGTTGAGAAGGATGGCCCCACTCCAACTTTACTCCCTCAACTCCCCAAACTCCATCGTCTGCTGGATCAAGACATGCATAGTGATGATTACATCTGTGATCATTACTGCCGCCGGAAGCATCACAGGCAATAAATTAATGCAGCAAAACCTGCTGAGCACTGAGTCATCCTGTAATTCATGCAGTTCGTGTCTTTTGCCATCAATTTGTGAGCACTATCATCATGCAACACTGTTCCCACTTTCCCCATATACCTTCTGATCCCTTTAGCCCTAAGAACTACATCTAATTCATTCTTGAAAACATTCAATGGTTTGGCCTCAAACACTTTCTGTGGCAGAGAATTCCACAGGCTTACAACTTTCTGGCTGAAGAAATTGCTCAATCCTAAATGGCCAGCTCATATCCTTAGCTATGCTATGAGTAACTAAATTGTAGACTGATTTATAAAAAAATCTGTTTACACTTTCATTTCTTAAACATAGAAATTTCCTGTCATAGTAATGATCTGATAACAATCAAGCTTGCCATTGGAGAGTTATCTAGGCTCTACTGCTCCATGGTCCTATAATTAGGTGATTTTTAATTCCTGTAATTAGTATGTATGATTGGGAGAGATGAGAGACATTAGGGTAGAAATTCAAATGCATTACAATAGTATTAGATTGTGCTTATTGCAGTTTATTCAAATAACATAACATCCATCAACAGCAACTCCCATTTACCTCATAACTTTAGCCCAGTAAAACACCACGAAGAGCTTCATAGGAGCATTATCAAACAGAATTTGACAACAAGGTGCAAGGAAATGTCAGGAATTTCTCATAAAATCAAAAAGTTCTATATGTTAAATTTCACCTTGAAACACTGGCAAATGTGCCTGTAATAACGGGCATGAATTTCATCCCATCCTGTTCTCCTGATTACCTGCTTTGATTCATGTTTACAGCAAAAATACAAAATCACAACCGCTCTCACCCACACAGGCCCCACCCCAACTATGATTCTGTACATTTCTGTATAAATCTTGCTTGACATAATTTAATCTGTAATTCTTTTGTAGATTATCAGTGATGAAAGGAAGGTATCTTCACTATAAACCTGGAAAGCAATATACTGACTCTCAGAGACAGTATTTATAATGTCGCTGCGCCCTGGATGCGCAGCATCCAAAACACTACATCCTCTCTCAGTTAAACCTTAGAGCACCATTAGAGCATAGGGTCAAAAATCCCAAGTAGATTGCAGCACCTAGCAGTTAAATGCACATAACTACCAAACTTAGGCAATATTCTGAAACAAAAATAGAAATTGCTGAAGAAACTCAGCAGGTTTGACAGCATCTGTAGAGAGAAAACAGTTAACATTTCAACTCCAGTGATCCTTCTTTACAGCTGGCAATACTCTGTTATTCTGACACATCATTCTGTTGTTTTTAAATTTCACAATTATAAATTTGAGGAGTTTCAAAGGGGCAGTGATTTCAGTAGTTTTGGTTCGACTGAATTCTTCTACATACAAGCATATGTATTAACAGCAAGAGTCGGCTATTCATCCACTTGAGTGTGCAATGCCGTTCAATGATTATGGTTGCTCTAATTGTAGGCTCAACTCCATATTCCTGGCTACTCCCAATAACCTTGGACTTGTTGGTCAAGAATCCATCTGCCTCTGCCCTACAGTCATTCAATGGCTCTCTTCCCACCAATCTCAAGGGAAGAGAGTTTTACAGGCTCAATCCCCTGAAAGAAGTTTTATTTTCCTCATCTCCATTTTAAATGCAAAACCCATTATTTTTCAATGGTGCCCCCTAGTTTTAGCCTGTCCCACAAGGGGAAACAAACTTTCAGCATTCACCCTGTCAGGTCCTCTCAGGATCATACATGTCTTAATAAGATCACGTCCTCATTTTTCTAAATTCCAGTGGATACGGGCCCAGTCTATCCAACCTTTCCTCATAAGATAGCCACATCCAGCTGGCCACGCTCAAATCTTAGGTAGATTTAGATAATTTCTTAACTTCTACCATCTGTGTTTTCAGACAAATTGTTGTAAATTGTTGTAGATTATAAATTAGTTCAGTTACATATACTGACACAATCTATTTGTGAAAGCACAGTGATACTCAAACCCCACTACTCTCAAGATCATCACAAAAACTAAAATATCATCAAATTGCTCAATGTCCCAAATTTCCTTGACTTGTGAACTCGGGTTAGCAGAAAACACTAAATTTCTGTACTTAAAAAGAAATGACTATTTATTGCAGTAAACCAATTCTAATCACAGGCAAGCAAAATATGATTTAATAATTTATAACACTTTAAGTTAAAACTCTACTTCTTAAGTTCCCATACACACAATAATGACCTCGACAAACAAAATAAAACATTGATAAAAGCAAAATACTGTGGAGACTGGAACTCAAATAAAACTTAAAAATGTTGGTGTAGAACACCAGGTCTAGCAACAGCCAAGGGGAGAGGAACTGAAGTAACATTTTGAGTCTGAAATAACTCATCCACCAGGTCTGCTGAGCTTGTCTAGCATTTTCTGTTTTTTTTTTATTTTTGAAAAATAGATTTTACTGGTGGAGAAAAAAAAGTTAGGGGATCACAGTTCCACAGCACCAGTCCACAGGATTCACTGGGAAGTCATTTTGCATCTTCCAATTCCTTTTAATCTCTAATCTTCTCCTTTCCAAGTTTATTAGTGCAGACACGGGGTAGTTGACATGCTAATTGTTCAGCCTTTCAATCTTTCACTCTCAAGCAGCAGCTTACATGCAAAAGGTGAGTGAAAATAACTAGCCATCTTCAACTTCTTTATTAGCTCTTTGCAAGGAAGATGATGTCTGTTTAGACTCTGGAGATTTTCTGCCATTGTATTGTTCACACATAGGCAGTTCACCTGCCCAAGGAGCCAATCAGAGAGCTGTTGTTATGCTGAGCACCCCAATCAATACGATGGGTCCTGACTGAAAAAAACCAAGCAACAAGAACTGTATCTCAGCCAAGCTGCCGTGAACACACCGATGGTACTGATGGACTCAGCAATCCTCCCCCATTACTCGAACAACAAAACAGCGTAAATACAACTCTTAATGAGCTCTAGTTTTAAAACTGAAACGTCTCCTTCCACACTTTCCTAGGTTTAAAGCAGTATCCTTTTCCCAATTGTTCCACAAACAAAAGATAAAGAAACATAAAAAGATATGATCTTTATGATGGATTGATCCATTTATGTGATATTAATATTGATAGAATATTAATAACATTATAATTTATATAGTATTATTTGATATGAACTAAAACCCATACAATCATACAAGGTTTCAGCGCAGCAGCAATCCATTTCGCCCCGTCGTATCTGTCAATTCTCTGCAAGAGCAACTCAACCAGTCCGCTCGCCTGAGCTTCCCTCCCAGCTTTTGTTTTGCTTCAGATAGTGAAGCTACAATTGAACGTGCATCCACTACACTCTCAGACTGTGTATTCCAGATCCTAACCACTGACTACTGCGTAAAAGAATATTATTCTTCAGTTTAGTTCAAACTAATTCCCCTAAAAGCCAATAAGCAGCTAATGGAGAAGTTCGCTGTGAAAGGGATAATGGGACGAAAAGGGACGAGTTCACCGTGTATGTTATACCGAGGGGAATTGTCGGCAGGGGGCACTGTTTCTCTACTGACCAGCGGCCTGCAGCAGGGTGTTGTCTGTACAGTTAAGGTCTAAACTCGCTCCCACCCTATCATTTAAAAAGGCAGTAGACGCACAAAACTCCTTTGCACGTACACAACATCAACTCTAACTGTATATTTTGCTGTATATATTTACATTCAGCACTGTAATTTTGTACTTCTGTTTCAAACGTGGAATGCTACTGTTTGCAGTTTATAGTAACCTTTGCCTCTGAAAGAGGAAACAACCCTTCAACACGTTGCATTGTTATCCAAATTCCGATCCAAAAACAAGTCCAAAAGCAAACTCGTCACACTGATATCACGTTAAGAGCAGCATACTAACGGTAGAGCCGTTCAATAGGTAGAACGTATTTACCTTGGACGAATTCCAATTGATCTATTTATTCATTTCTCGAAATATTTATCAAATTAGATTAACGTGGCTTTGACGCTTCCAGATTAAATAAACAGGAAAAAGGCAAATTTTCATCCTTAACCTCTAATCAGATGATAACGGGAAACGATTGCACAAGAGGGTAAAGCAAAAACACGAGTATTTCTTGGGAATTCGATTTCACAGGAAAAGTGCTTTCCAAATCCGAAGTTATTTCTTCAAGACTGTTCACGCTGACAACCCAGACAATTGGAAGTTACTTTTAATTATCATTTCTGGGAACGGTACCTGGGACAAAGCTAACTGCCACATCGGCCAAATAAATTTCAGTCAGGATTTAGTACAATAACTTTCCCAGGATGTTAGTCCTGAAATGAACGTTTGAATAAATGGGAGCGCTTCACCGCTTTAAAACACAGACTCTCAAAAGAAAGTATATATGGCTATTTTAGTTGAAAGAAGTACTCTGTTCCTTAAATGAAGGTTAACTAAAGTAATAAGTATATAATAAGCAGGGTTGTTTACAAACATCAACCGCTTTCAGGGACCCTGGCGCTATGGGATTACCATGAAATGACTGCATTCCTGCTTTCAAGCCAAAGCGTGGCTCTCTAATACAACTGAGATCGTGAACGTAGAATTCTTACTCAAAGCCCAGTGAAACACGCCAGATGTTTAGAACTGTAAATAAGGTTTAAACTGTTTGTGCGTCCAATTTCCAAAATGGAATACCCGGGTCTACACTGGGTACGTGCACACAACAGCAAATTGGTCACTGCCGCACTTAAGTCAGGCAATTTCAGTCATCCCTCTGTCAACATCATTTTATTAATGTCTTAACATTGCAGTTGATGTCGGTTTCGTTCCATTTCTCCGATTTAGCCTGTGGGAACTCGCCAGAACATTGAGACCACCGAATCCGGAGATTCTGTGAGGGTCTATTTTCAGAATGAGAAGCCCCTGGGTATAGCGCTCCTCCGTTGTAGACAAGAGTAACAATCTCATTGTGGTATCACACAGACAACAATGACTGGAACCAATCCTTGTCAATTCAGTTCTCCCCTGGGAATGTCACTTCCTGAAATCCAGTTATTACCATTTATTGGCAGTCAGCGGGGAACAAGAGGGGCGTAAATGATTTATTTTCGTTCAATCCCATCTGCACTTCTCCTCTGGTCTATAGGGGGTGCTAGATGCACACGTGGGCTTGTATTTACATTCATGTAAACCTTGATTCGATGTTCTTGAGCGGGTAAGGGCGCTGCTCAGAGAACTAGACATTGGTGAAGTATACATTGGGGTACCTTGTACCTTTTTAAAGGAAAACACACACACACACGCACACGACAAACGTGTTCTCGAAATACTTCCAGTAGGGAAAAAAAGTACAGCACCCACATCCTAGTCTTGTCACCCGCAGGAGGGTATCCTTTGTCTTTATCGATGTGATGACATTTTAAACCTCTATTAATGTTTGCAAGCTGTGAGAGGAACAGCAAGTTATATATACAGCATTTACATTCTGCATTCAACATTCGTAATCCCAAGCGATGTTTGAACATAGAAAAAAAAGATGAAGACTCGAGTTGACTCCATGTTACAAAGAAGCGAAACAGCCAGAGACCTGGGGATAGGCTGCAGGCCATTCAGTTATATCCACCCGCCGCTCTCATCCTGCCTGTCCAGGATTGCTCAGCAGCAGAGTAGCTTTACCTGAGTAACCGGCTTTGATTCAGGCTGTTTTTATTATGCAGGATGTGTTTTTGGGACGTTGCAGTGTAAAAGTCAGTGCAAAACCCTAGGGTTATTTATCAGATTCCACAAAGCGCCCTTAAAGTGCAACTTCTGGAGTGCAACAAGACGGGGAGCAGACTCCAGTGTGAGGAGGTCAGCTCCAAACTACCCCCAGGATTCGCCACCAAATCTCTGGGAAGCCCAAGGAGAGTGAATAGGCAAAGCGCATCCTCTTTCCTCTCAGCCAAAATCCTGCAGGGGTCCTGTGAGCTGACAATGTAAATGAAGTCGCCTCCCAAAGGCGAACATTTCGAAATCTTTGGGACACCACTCGCTGGCTTGATCTCCGCGTCGAAAATCTCACCTCAACACAGCTCCGCTACGTTCATGAAAGACTGAACTGTGAGCAGAGAATGACACGAAGGGACTGAGAATAATTACAACAGAGAACCCACGACAACTAAAAGCGAACATGTTTTAGTCACAGTCTTGGTTAACTTGGTTCAATAGAAGGATTAGAGAGAGAGAGAGAAACAGAAAGGATTTCCCGACAACAGAGGAGCTGTTTTATCGGAAGATAGCCTTACAGAAGTTCCATTGTTACCGACTTTACTTTTCTCAATAAGAGCTGGGACGTTTTAAAGTGCCAGCTACCCACAGCGCGGAGCGCCGCTCTCTCTCTCTCTCTGTGTATCTGCGCTCCTCTTAACCATTTCAGTGCCACCCAGCAGGGTCTCGGCTACAACAGTCCTCTTATGGCACTTCTGTTGAAGAGCTGCGACAGCTTCGGGCCAAATGGTTGCTTACCCGTCCGTCCGTCTGCCGCTTCTCAATCTCCAGACCGAGTCCCTGGCAAAAGGCGGGGAGCAGGGGAGATCGGCGCGGGGAAGTGGAGTGTGGGGGTGTGTGGGCTGGGGGCGGGGCGGTAGCTGGGCAAAGGGTCTGCTCCGGGAGTTTCCTGAGCAAGAGAAGGCAACGGGTACACGGAGCTGGGCAAACAGCAAATCAGATGCATCTCTCAGAGAAAACAAAAAATCCAGTACCAGACGAGGGAAACTATTATTGGGTACAGCGGTAAAACAGAGAGATTGGCGGGTGGGACGGGGGGGGTGGGGTGTGAGTGGAGAACTATAGAGAGGCTAAAGGTCCGGGGGGGGGGGGGCAAAGTGACAAAATAGTGCAAACGATGGGACAGCGACTGGGAAAAGCCGACTTAGAGAGAATTGGAGAAAAGTTGTAAGTTTTACTGTTCATTCTCTTCCAGAACTGAAGAGGGTTTAAATGAAGGAAATGATTAAAATGAATGATCAAGTTTCCTGAGAGTGAGTCTAACTACAGCCAAGTGATGAAGAAAGAAACAAGTTATAAAAAAGGAGCGAAGGGAGAGATATTACTGAAATAATATATTAATTCCTACCTCGTTTATCCTGCTGCTACTTTACCCTCTCGCCAGTTTCGCAGAAACCTCCCGATATTGCTTTCCCTCACGGACTAGCCAACAAGTATTGGCTCACTTCTCCCTCCTTCCTGTTTACGTGATTCATCCGCACGCCAGAACTCCTGTACAATCCCCAAATCTCTCCCTCCGCCACCCTCGATCCCAGGACAGCGGAGTATTCCCAGGAAGAGAGAGAAAGCCTCTACTTCGTCCGAAATTCCTCAAATCCCTGACGCAGGCTCACGGTGGCTCCCACATCCAGCGCCAATGTGTTTGTCATTATAGGCTTTATGCAATGGAGCCATCAGTCTGCAGCGCGCTAGCCAAGTTAAATGCAGCGGGACGGTTATCATGACCCAAGACCGTGCACAGAGCTGCTCTGTTTCCTCACTCGATAGCGGTACCGCTCTAACATGCCACACACTCTCAGATAAGCGCTCACTTCCAAACTCAAAACATGCACTCCATTCAATGAAACGCACCACTTTCACACTCCATCGCTTGCCAAAGCGAACAACCTTCTGAGAACAATCGACGATATGAACAAGACTGTCACATAATGAAGTACAAGCAGTTTTCCTGGTCTTTAAGATGCTTGTGCCCCTTTGGACCGACGGCGAACCAGCAGAGGGATGTGTGCAGGGGCAGCTGTGGGTGCAATCTATATTGTCGTCTGGAACGCCAGACCTCTTTACTAACAGATTTTACACAAGGAGATAAAACAGGGCCCCCACCCTACTTAAACACTCGCCCCCCTCCCACCCTCGGCCCGCACGCCTTTAAAAAAAATGACTTGTTCGCCCCTTACCTTGTGTAAAGTGGTAAATCCACCAACTTCTGTTCCGAACAGGGGCAGCATGTACGTTTCACTCTGGAGCTGGGCTCAGATTGTTTTAATGGCTCAAAGAACGGCAACTTGTAATTGATTCAATGTTGCAGTCCATCCTTCCAAAAAAACTAATCATCTGCTTTAAGTAAATAACTGTCAGGAAATGAAGCCCCTGAAGTCGCTTCAGAATAAGAGTCCGCAACTCACAGGCAGCTCTTGGAGTCCCGTTGGCTTCAGGCGATGGAGGCTAGCTCACCCAAACTCTTATCCACGCAGGGCAGTCACATTAAGGCTGTCTTGCGCAGAAAATTGCCATATGTGCATTTTGAAGGAAGTTTTATATGGACGAAAATGTTTCTCTCTCTCTCTCTCTCCCAGTTGCATCCCCTCCGCCCGTGCTGACAATACGCTCACGGAAGGATAGCTAGTCTTTATGAATGAATTCCCAGCCCTTGTTAAACGCGCCTGATCTGTGCTCAGTACCAATGTAGTGGGACAGTTACATTTGTAGTGTTAGTGTCACTCAAATAGAAATGGGTTGAGAGATTTGGGGATTATTGGCCAGAGTTTTGTTTAGAGAGGTGTGGGGGTGGGGTTTGGGGGAAAGAGAACTACATAGTATTTTTAATGTCCTCCTGAACGTTGTCAACCGCAATAAATCTGCAAAGTGTTTTGTTTTAGGATTATAGAAAACAGAAGACATTCCTAAACACTGGGTAAAATGATTTAAGTATGTTGTAAACGGATCGTTTCGCGTAATGACCTGAAGCAATATTGACCAGTGAAGGCAGGAGGCGCCCTTGTTCTGTTCCTTGGGAGTTATTACCCAGGAGTGAGGTTAGATCGCCTGCTCTCTGCATTTAAAAACCCGAACTGGCTGCATGAAAAGGTCGGTTTGACATGTTTGTCTAACAAGCTCAGTCCCTCTCCATCTTCTAATCAATTGGGACAAAGAAAGGGTGTAAATATTGAAGGAAGTGTGGCAGGGCGCAATTGTGCAAACTATGCGCCAACACTGGGTGCCCGCTGGAAGGAACGGGTTTGATCGTTCTCCTGTTTTTTTGTGTGTGTAGCTCGCTGGTGTTTCTCATCTTGCCTCCAGCCGTTAGCTGCAGTAATATATCTTCAGCGCTGGGAGTGAACAGGCCAAATATTACTTCCACATGTGCTTCAGGAAATCATTGGAGGCAACAGCGAGGCCAATCTGGGGAACCTCTTGTTTCTGGATGCTCGGAGATACCGTATTATCCCGAAAGAAATAGTCTCTTACCCATCTGAGAGAACGTTCGAATGTGTTTGATGTAAATAAGAGCGTGTTTATAAACTATTAGTGACGGTACACGCGCTGATCGATAGACTAACCTTTCAAAAGGGAAAAAAAGTCTAGATTTTTGCATCTGTGTTCTTGCAGTCCCTGTCCCTTTCAAACCCGTTTTTATTTCCTGATTACTTCTCTGTGAGTTTCTCGCTCTTTGCAGTTGTCATGTTTTCACCCTTACCTTGGTGACACGTTTAGCTATTTTTCCAACTAAGATTTAAGTTTATTGTTTAACCACCAACTGCGTTACCCTGTAAGCCATCAAATAACTATAAGAAGCCACTCTGGTTGGAGTCCAGTTATATCACATTTACAAGTCTGAGCCTGAGATTGTAATGGTTTGGGTGTACATCAGTAGGCAGACCGAGCAATAGTTTGAGTCAGTTGATTGCAACTTGGAAAACATTGCTGCCTCTTGCAAACATCCAGATAATTGACGTTGTCGGGAATGGTGAATACGTGGATGGAGGTCAAGCACAGAGTAAACTTGATGCAAAGTGAAGGTGAGCCGTCTGTTGCTGAATTACTACAATGCAGTTTTCCAATACAAGGTCACTCCCTCGGCGCACTGACCTGCAGCGTTTGGAGGGGTGTGTGGCGAGAGGGTGTGCTCACCTCCAGTGAGCAGCCGAGCTCACTGTGGGCCCTGGCTAGATGCACACCGCCCTGACCCGCTAGCCAGCAATCGAGGCTCCACTTTCAGTTTCTCACCAACAGGTCATATCGAAGGGATTCCGAGCTAGAGGGACACCATTAACCCCACCCGCCTGCCCCCAAGGAGGATGTCCACGGCCTATTGGGCTGGTTGAAGGTAAAGGTTGGCAAGATTGTAAGCTTGGCCAGGGCAATCGTTTGGGCCAAAGAGCTGAGGTTGCTCAGCCCCCAGTGTAGTAGAAAATCCCTCGTCTGGGCGCCTGTGCACCTGGCCCATCGGATGCAGGAGCACAGTAGAACTACCTCTGTGCCAGCTAGAATAATACCCCTCAAGTCCAGAGGAAGATTCGCGATTTTGAACGGGAGATTTTCAACGTATGCGCATATATATATATTCGCCTGGATTGGGAGGGTTTCTTCCGAAGTAAAAGATACATGGCACACTTGTTCAATCCTGATGTGGACAGATGTGTCATAGTGAGATCATAACCTCGTTATTATGGGAAGACGTGCGTACACGCAACGCAAATTGGTCTAACGTAAACATGCTCTTTATCCAGGTTTATTCTTAACACTATGCCACAGCATGTTTTAACCCAGCAGTCTGGTTGGGGGCGACTTCCATTCCACGACATAACATGCACTCTGCTTCAGTACTCCGGCGAAGACAAGGACAGAATTGTGAATTTTGCGTGTGTTGGTAACAGTGCATCTTCAGAGGGAGCTCAGTGCCTGCCCGTCAGCAATGAGCATCGCTGCTGTTATCTAACTCCCGTTCCCAGACTCAAAATAACATCTGCAGCAATTTGCTCCTTCATTCCCAAACCTCCGCTTTGCTCTGCTTAACGAACACTTTAAGCAAATAAAGATTCCGCGGTGTAATAAGTTATTTGCAAGTTTGGGAGTTTGGCGAAAGGATTTTGTGTTTAAAAGGCAATTATCACTCTTTTTGGAGCTAACCTACTAATTGAATTCAATGAGAGACCAACTCCTTGACTTTATGTGGGGGCTTCGTTGGTGTAAATGGCACTGAGACCAAGAAAGTCATTTGACCAGAGGGGGCCCGCGTTACTATTGAAAGCAATCCGTAACTTGTCCTTCCTCACGATTTCTTTTCCTTTTGGGGGTCGATTAGTCAGAGCAGCTGGATTCCGTTGCTCCTACTGGGGTGAATCAAACTGCCGGGAAAGGCAATTAATGAAACTACCCAGCCAGCACAGAGGCGCTGTGTGGTCCGAGTGGGTAAGGGGGGGATAAGAAAATGTCTCCCAAAGTGACAGGTCTGTTTGTTTATTTGTCTCTTATCAGGCCATACTCTAATAGAAAGCGTTTAAATGCACACCATATGTGTCCGTGGATGGCTCACTGACTGTCCCAACTCTCCACCATATGTCACAAAGGGACCTCTCGCAATGATAACAGGCCGTTATCAAGGTCCAATCTGTGGGATATTCTATGAACTGTTAGCTTGTATTTGTAGTGTGCTCTGTGGAATTCTGTCCCCCACCACCCCCGCTGTGTGCTGTCCACGGGATAAATAATTTTTGCTCGATATGGAGCTGTCGGGGTTGTGCGGGGGATTCAAGTCTTTTTTTTCGGTGTAACCTGGCCGTTGTAAACGCTTTGGGACTGAGTTGCGAGCGAAGGCGAACGCAATTGCTTTCTCTTTGATGTAGCTGACTGGTTCGTAAACCGAGACTTCATCTGGTTTTCGATCCCAGCTTTAAAACTACAGTTTTACAAACTGATGCTGGCCATTTACAACTAGGAGCGCAATTAGTTCTAGTGTGTGAGCTTTGTTTTATGACCCACATTCGATCCGGTTCAGCCTTAATGATCGCTTGGTTTGGCACCTTCTAGAGTATCCTCACTTGAATGTTGTTTGACTCGTATCTTGCGTTCTGAGACTCGCTCCTGAATTTAAAAGCTCCGTTCATTTCCAGTGGCAGTGTACTGATTTCTCTCGCTCGCTCGCCCGCTGGCACATTGCCCGACTGTAACAATGTCGTTCATGAACATTTCACAACAGATGAACAATGTAATCAAACACAGGTTCTTTTGGAACTGGCAAAGGCATTTTGCTGGACCAACTGCACTTTACAAGACTATTCATTGCACCTTTCAATCCTGCTTTCTTCAGAAACACAGGCGACCAGCCAGAACTCGGTTTGTACCGTTTGTTTTCGTCAGGACTATTCTCAATACCGTGGGCATTGCCCACACACTAAGGCAGTTTTAAAAAGCGGGACCTTTTCGTGTCATATCGGATTAGAACACTTGCTGGAGTGGAAATGAGAAAAGGTCATGTCCCAGTCTATCCATCTAACCCATTCTACTGTCACCCAGGTCACTGCGTAGTTCTTCACCGTAAACTACTTTATCATTCAGAAATACTATTCTCTCTTCAACCATTTGGATTTCCATTTAACATTCCGATTCATGTTTAATGAGCGTACTCGTAAAGTTCTTTATCTTTTATCTAGAATAACAAGTCATCGGCAGTTCCTACTATCTCTGAAGTTCTGGGACGTGTTATAAAATTAGCGGGGAGCTGTTAATCAATTCTCAACCCAGCGTTAAGCCAAACGGAGCGCAACTTGGTGTATAAATGTGAAAGGGCTTTCCCTCGGTCTGCCAACTGCGGTAGAGCTTAGTACTCTGTATGTGACCAGCTCACACCTCGAGCCCAGCTCGATGAAACGACAAATTTAGTTGCCTACCTCTCCTGCAACCTCAGGTTAAAAAAAAACCGAGTCCCGTTCGCCTCGTCTGTTTCTTTGGCCCTCCAGGCTGACTGAATGATTTCAGGTGTTTCTTGTACGGAGCAGAAGACCACAAATGATGCAAATTGTGGCATTTCCTGAACTACTTTTCACATGGAAAAGCAGCAGGTTAAATGCAATTCACTGGTAATTGGTAATGAAAAGGACCAGATGGCACAAGGATGGCAGTGATAGGTGGATGTAGGCAGTGACAACCAGAGGCAGACCAACAAGAAAGATGAACAAAACCAAAGTAGCTGGAAAAGCTCAGCAGGTCTGGTAGCATCTGTGAAGGAAAAAAAAACAAAGTTAAAGTTTCGGGTCGGGTCACCCTTCCTCAGAAAGATGAACAACACTGAGTCTGACAGGTAACCTGAAGGAATAAGTCAGCATAGAGGTGCTAAATGTCATCATGACTGTCAAAGACTCACAGAACTTTTGTTTTATTTATTCTCGGGACGTGGCTGCCCCTGGTTAACCAAGACCAATTACCACTGTTGCTCAAACCAAACAGTACAGGGTTTAATATAGAAACTGGTAGATAAATCTTGTTTCGTTACAGTGGTAATGATTACAACTAATGATTACAACAACGCTTTCAGCTTAAAAGTTTGTTTTTACTGCATCGCTCGTTGTATGTTGATACTTCTTTATAGGAAAAAGTGCAACGCAGAGGTATAATACACGGTTTCTAAACGCGGGGCCTGTTTAATAGAGCAGCAAATCGAGAGTTTGAACGAACAATGACAAGACAATGGCATTGCTGAGCTTGGCACATTTCTGGGTGACTAACGAGGACATGTTTGCCTCCGAGAACCACGGCATTCTGACCTGGCAGCAGCGCATGGTTTATAATCTGTTATTCCCCGGTGGAAGCATTCCAGCCTCGGACTCATTCTTGTGCTAAATTCCCGCGCAATCATCATCACAAAATCCGAGAAGACTTTGGGTTAATTGCATAACTTTGGCAATGACCCATTGTCCGTTCACACAGTGATTTTTATGCGGATTGATGTAATTAGTCTCGTTATACAATGGGCGAATCCATTTAGAAATTGTGTTTACCCTAGTGCTTTGCAAAATCCAATCCAACAAAAGGAGACGAGACAGCAGACAACTGATAAGGAGCCAAGTGGACACTCGCTTTGTGGACTCTTTTCTATTGGAATGTGTCTGATTGCAGCGTGTACAAGAGATAGTCCGTACCTAAGCGGTTAAGAAAATGCGATTTCGATTTGAAACATGTTATCAGCCACAGACGCATACATTATTTCTGTGGTGACTTTGCTTCATATCAAAATGCAGAAGGCAACTGTAAACTGCGACTTTATATCGGACAATTATTTAAAACAGTCAAAAAGATGGACATATGCACCACTAAATATATATTTTGCATCCTTATCCTTTCGTGGATGCATTTATTCAGTTAGCGTTTGCTTATCGTTATTCAACATTTTTTTGCCACTTTTGCAATCCTGAAATGCATTATTGTTCGCGGTGTTGAAAGTAATGAAATCTCCACGCGGAGCCGTCTCACTGTTGTTAAAGAGCAGAAAATGAACAGAGACAATTGCGTTGAGTGAACCCAAGGCAAGGTCAAATCAACCCCGGCTCTGGCGGTGACTGCGGGCTCTGTTCAATGCGATCAGATTATAGCCAGCAGAGGGCGCGTGAGTCCTGCAGAGAAAGAGGAGTGTGGACGTGGGGAGACGAGAACATTTAATTAGCAGCAAGAATCGGCCATTCGCTCTATCGAGCCTGTTACCATTCGATAATATCATAACTGAACTGGTTGCGGTCTCAACCACACTTTTCTGTCTGTCCCCATCCCATAACCCTGGACTCACCTTGCACCACCCCCCACCCAAAACCCACCAACCCCGCACCCTGTCTATCAAAAATATATCTAATAAATTCAATGACCCAGCCTTCCGGACTCTGAGGAAAAGAATTCCACATTCTAATAATATTTCAGAGAAAACATTTCTCCTCTTTCTTGCCTTAAAACGGGAGACTTCATATTCTTAAAGCGTTCTACTTTCCTCAGCAAGAGGAAGTATCCCCCAGTGTCCGTTTTATTAAGCCGGGATCTGACATGTTGGAAGAGTTATTGGGAGGGTGTTTTTCTCGAGAAAGGTGCCTGTATGACCACTGACATGGATCCAGAATGGTTGGCTTCCTAGTTCCAGGATCAGTAATGCCAAAGATGGCTACAGAGCATATTGAGTTGGGGGGGGTGGTGGTTGGGGGGGAGTGGGGGTGGGGTGGAATAGCCAGTGATTGTGATCCGTATTGGTACCAACAACATCGACCGAAAGAGGGATGTGGTCCTACAGTCAGAATTTAGGGATCCAGGCAGGAAATTAGCAAGCAGGACCTCAAATAGTAATTTCTGGATTAATCCCAGAACCCAGTATGTACCAGTGAGGATAGAATTAGACAGATAGGCTGAATGAATACGTAGCTGAGGAGCTGGTGTAGAGGACAGGGTTTTCAGTTCTTTGATCATTGGGACTCTTCTGGGGCAGGGGTAACCCGTACAAAAGGGATGGGCTTAACTTGAACCAGAGGGGGTCTAATGTCCTCACGGGGAGATTTGTTAGTGCTACCCAGGAGGGTTTAAACTCATTTGACAGGCGGGTGGGACTCTGAATAAGAGGGGAGCCATCAAGAAGTCAGGGGAAAATACATTAGCCATCGAGAGCAAGTTTACTATTCGGGATAGCTGGGGCACAGTAAAGGGAGGGAAAAGACTTCTGGTTTAAAGTACATATATTTCAATGCATGAGGCCTGACAGGTAAGGCAGATGAGCTCTGAGCGTGGATTGGCCCTGGAGACTGGGATATTATAGCCATAACAGAAATATGGCTGACAGAAGGGCAGGACTGGCAGCTCAATGTTCCAGGATACAGAAACTACAGGTGTGACAGAAGTACAAGTAAGTGAGGAGGGGGAGTTGACCGTTTGATAATAGGGGACATAACAACAGTGCTTAGAGAGGATATTCTTAAGTGGTCATCAAACAGGCCATATGGTTAGAACCTAGAAACAAGAAGGGGATGGTCACTCTGTTGGGACTGTATTATAGACCCCCAAATAGCCAGTGGGTACTACAGAAGCAGGTGTATAGAGAGATCGCAGATACCTGTAGGAATAATGGAGTAGTATTGGTTGGAGATTTTAATTTCTCCTATATTGACTGGGCAATCCAGATGTAAAAGACCCAGAAGGGGTAGAATTTGTCAAATGTGTCCAAGAAAATTTCCTTAATCAATATGTAGAAGGCCCTACTCGGGAGGGTGCGACACTGGACCAACTATTGGGAAACAAGGTTGGGCAAGTGACTGAAGTGCCAGTCAAAGAGGACTTTGGGTCCAGTGACCATAACTCTCTTAGTTTTAATGTAGTTCTGGAAAAGGATAGGACAGATCCAGAGGTTAGGGTGCTAAATTGGAGCAGGGCCAATTTTGGGGCCATTAGGCAGGATCTAGCAGAAGTCGATTGGTTGAGTCTGTTTGAAGGAAAAGGAACGATTGGCAAATGGGAGGCTTTTAGAAGCGTGATATTAAGAGTCCAGGGACAGTGAGAACATGTTAGGGTGAAGGGGAAAGCTGACAGGTCTAGGGATCCCTGGCTGATGAGGGATGTTTGAGGCTCTGGTCAGGAAAAAGAAGAAGGCATACATTGGTTTAAGCTATCAAACTCAAGTGAATCCTAGATGATGATAAAAAGTGTTGGAGCACACTTAAGAGGGAAATCAGAAGAGCAAAAAAGAGAGTATGAGATGGATCTGGCAGATAAGGTTAAAAATAATCCCAGAGGTTCTATAGCCATATTAATAGTAAGAGGGTGGCTAGGGAGAGGACAGGTCCCCTTAAAGATCAGCATGGCTGTCTATGTGTGGAGCCACAGGAGATGGGGAAGATTTTTAATGAATATTTCTCCTCACTGTTTACTGAAGAGAGAATCATGGATGCAAAGGAAATAAGGGAAACAGGGTGGAGATGTTTTGGACCGCATACATATTACCAGTCAGTAGGTGTTTTCAGCCTTAAAGTGCATTAAGGTGGATAAATCCCCTGGACCTGATCAAGTCCATCCCCGGACATTGCGGGAGGTGAGGGAAGAAATTGCAGATGTCCTTGCAGAGATTTGTGCTTCATCTTTAGCAACTGGTGACGTTCCAGAAGACTAGAGGGTGGCAAATGTTGTTCCATTGTTTAAGAAAGGTAGCAAAGACAAGTCAGGGAAATACAGGCCAGTGAGTCTTATGTCAGTGGTAGGCAAGTTAGTGAAGAGGATACTGAGGGATGGGATCAACCAACATTTCGATAGTCAAAGTCTGATTAGGGACAGTCAGCATGGATTTGTGCACAGGAAACCATGTCTGACAAATCTTTTAGAGTTGTTTGAAGAGCTAACCAAGGGGATATATAAGGGTAGGGCAGTAGATGTTGTCTATATGGCCTTTAGTAAGGTCTTTGAAAAGGTCCCGCACTGCAGGCTAGTCATGAACATTAGGTCACATGGGATCCAAGGAGAGCTAGCTATTTGGATTCAAAATTAGCTCAATGGTGGGGGCAGCATGGTGGCTCAGTGGTTAGCATTGCTGCCTCACAGCACCAGGGAGCCAGGTTCAATTCCACCCTCAGGCAACTGTCTGCGTGGAGTTTCCACATTCTCTCCATGTCTGCACAGGTTTCCTTCAGGTGCTCCACTTTTCTCCCACAGTCCAAAGATATACAGGCTAGGTGGATTGGCCATGTTAAATTGCCCATAGTGTTCAGGGATGTGTAGATTAGGTGAGTTATAGGAGAATGGGTCTGAGTGTCAGTGTGGACTTGTTGGGCCAAAGAGTCTGTTTCCACACTGTAGGGATGATGATGATAGGAAGCAGAGGGTGATGGTTGAAGGCTGTTTCTCAGACTGGAGGCCTATGACTAGTGGTGTGCCACAGGGGTCAGTGCTGAGATCTTTGTTATTTGTTATTTACATAAATGATCTGGATGTGAATGTACAAGGCATGATTAGCAAGTTTTTAGATGATACAGAATTAGGAGGTATCATTGATAGTGAGGAAATTTATCAAAAATTGCAGATGTATCTTAATCAGATGGGGAAGTGGGCTGAGGATTGGCAAATGCAATTCAATACCGATGAGTGTGAGGTGTTGCACTTTGGAAAGTCAAACCAAGGTAGGACTTATACAGTAAATGGTAAGGTCCTGAGGAATGTTGTGGAACAGAGGGAACGAGGAGTACAAGTACATAGTTCATTGAAAGCAGCGTCACAGATAGACAGGGTGGTGCAGAAGGCATTTAGCACACTGACCTTCTTCGGTCGAGGCATTGCGTATAGGAGTTGGGATTTTATGTTACAGTTGTATAAGTCATTGGTGGGGCTGCACTTGGAGTATTGTGTACAGTTTTGCTCTCCCTGTCATAGGAAAGACATAGTTAAACTGGTAAGTGTGCAAAGAAAATTTATGTGGATGTTGCCATGACTAGTAGGCCTGAGTTTTAGGGAGAAGTTGGCCTGGATAGCACTTTATTCCTTGGAATGTAGGACAATGAGGGATGACGTTTTTGAGGGGTATAAAATCATGGAGAGTATAGATTAGATGAATGCATATAGTCTTTTTCCCAGGGATGGGGAATTGAAAATTAGAGGGCATATGATTAAAGTGAGAGGGGATAGATTTAAGAAGGACATGAGAGGCAACCTCTTCACGCAGAGAGTGGTGCGTGTATGGAATGGGCTACCAGAGAAAGTGGGTGAGGCAGGTACAATAAAACAATTAAAAAACATTTGGGTACATACATGGATGGCAAGGGTTTAGAGAGATCTGGATTAAATGTGGGCAATTGGAACTAGCTGAATGGGCACCATGGTCAGCATGGTCCAGTTTGAGCTGAAGGGCCTGTTTCCATGCTGTATTACTCTATGACTCTATGACTCTGCCACATGCAAGCAAATATAGAAATAGAAGGATAGAGCTTATGAATGCTCAGCTTGTGAGATGGTGCAGGAGGGAGCGTTTTAGATTCTGGGGACATTGGGATCATTCTGGTGTAGATATAACCTGTACAGGCCAGATGCATTGTACTAAGTAGCTGGGACAAATGTTGTTTTGGCGTGATTTGCTAGTGTTAATGAAGAAGTGTTTTACTAGTTTGGCAAGTGTTAGGAACCAGGGGTAATCCTAGACAAGGTTAGCAAAGTGCCACTAATATAGGAAAAAACAGATAGTACTAGAGTAGGAAATAACATGGTATGAGGTGGTTTCACTCTAAGAGAAAATGTAATAATGTCTGAATTAGAGATCCAGTGCTTGCATGTAAATGTACATTGCTTGATAAATAGAACTGGAAAGTTCAGATGCAGTTAGATACATAGAAAAATAATTTTGCGACAGTGACTAAACTCAAAGGAAGGCAGGTCTGGGTATTAAAGGTTCCTGGATGCAGGATGCACCGGAAAGACAGGAAAGGAGGGAAAGGTAAAGGATTAGCCATATTGATTAATAACATTGCAGTGCTCGAGAGGCAGCCTGTCCTGGTTGTGTCAATCTATTTCACTAGGGCTATGGAACATAAGCAGTGCAATTTCATTCCTTGGCGTGCAGTTTGGACCAACAACTGCTGGGGGAAAAGTAAATGAACAAATTTGCAAAGAAATTATGAAGAAGTGCAAGAATACCAGAGAAGTTATAATACAGAATGTTCATTATCTGAAAATAGGTTGGGAAAATAGTAGTGTAAAAGGCACAGAAAGCGGCGAGAATTCCAAAAGTATGCTCCCCAGATTTTCTACAGCTGTATATTTCCAGTTTCAACGAGACAGAAAGTGTTTTGGGTCTGGTTCTTGAAAATATAGTAAGCCGAATTGATCAGGAGTCTGGAGAATACTTAGGGGATAGTTATTATTGTATTATGTGGTTTAAGTTGGCAGTGGAAAAAGATGAGGATAAATCCAGAACAAAAATAATTAACTGAGGGACAATTACTTCAATGAGATAACATAAAAACAAAATACTGTGGATAATCTGGGATCTGAAACAAAAGCAGAAAATGCTGAAGAAACTTGGCTGGTCTAGCAGCATCCGTGAAGACAGAAAGACAGTTACTGTTTTGAGTCTGATATGACTTTTCTTCACAGCAAGAGTTGTGTTGTGGTTGAAATATTAACTCAGTTTCTCTTTCCACAGATGCTGACAGAGCTGCTGAGTTTCGCCAGCAGTTACTGTTTTTTTTATTTCAATAGGATAAAAATGGATTTGGCTCAGATAAATTTGAATCAAAGATTTGCAGAAAAGACTGTAACTGATCCACGGGCTGCTTTTTAAAAATACATAATTCATGCAGAGCCAAGATATATTCCCTTACAGGAGAAAGGTAGGGCAAAAAAAAATCCAAACCTCCATGAATGATGAAAGAGATAGGAATTAAAATGAAACAGAACTAGTGTGCCTATAACTGGGGTTTTGTGTGATGTGTTGGAGGCATCGGTGGCATTTGCATTGGCGAGGTCCACCGGGGACTCGTACTGGCATGGGTATTGGTGGAGATGAGATGGCGCCAAAAAGAGGCAACTTTTGTTCCAGCAGTGATGGCACGGTGAAGGGGACTTATGCCTAGCCACCAGGCCCATGGCCCATGGCAGAGCACTTAACAAGGAGCACTGTAAAGTTGGACACTTTCTGCTTATCTCTTCATTTTTCTGCCTTTATACTACGTTTTGGTTCATATTTCTGTGTTTTAAGATGTTGCTGGAGAGTGGCGACACTATACAGCACTTTTCACTGAATTTTGTAACAAAATACAAATGAAAATATATCAAATCATATAAGATAAATGTACATTGTGTGATTTATTACATATACGTTTATATAATTTATTTTAAGTTTGGATTACTGCTTTGTTTGAGTTGGTACCCAATAGATTTTCTGTATGTCTGAAGGTACGAATTGACTTGTAAGTATTTCTGCAACCATGGTGATTTGGTTAAAAAATTGCTTTTGAGGCCTGACTTTTGAGTGGGTTGTTATGGACTACTGATGGAATTTTGTCTATCTTAGATTGCTTCCCACCCAGTAAGATAAATCATGGAGCCTCCAAATGATAGAGATTTCTGGAACTTAGTTTTTTTTTAACTTTAAGGGAAACACCATAGTTGAGGAAGGGATATATTTGGTTTCAGTTTTACTTTGGGGTGGGACAATCCTCTAAAGTTCTTGGATGAAGATAGCTGCCTTGACCAATGCTCCAGGATATAGTGAATCAGGTTGCCTTAGAGTGAAGAGTCAGTGATAGCTCCAGATCAAAAGTCTCTGGATAAAACCCTGAAGAGGTTACTTAAAACTGAGTACATTTAAGATCAAGTGTATAATAGCTCCTGGAAGAAACTATCTGTGGTTATAGTCTATGCAGTAAAGTCACAAGTGATTTAAACCTATTGAAGTGTCAACTCAGGGATTCAGGTATGAGTACTGTACAAGCATTATTTTGGGTACTGCACAAAGGCTGTGTTTTTTTAAATTTGCTTTTCAATTTATAAGGGAGTATTTTGACACGAACAATACTTTTACTGTGTGTTTAAAATATTTGAATTTGTGTTTATTCTATTTTATCTTCATTTTTTTGTTAATAAACTTCTGTTTTATTGTCAAAGCTAAATCAGTAGCATATGTGAGATAACAAGGTGTGGAGCTGGATGAACACAGCAGGCCAAGCAGCATCAGAGGAGCA
>JAHRHZ010000249.1:75633630-75678086 GCA_024137785.1 Ginglymostoma cirratum
ACACCTTGTTAACTCGGATTCTCCAGCATCTGCAGTTCCTATTATCTCTGATACAATTTTAACCCCAGTAGCATATGTGCTTTTGTTTCAGCAGAAGACCACTTCGTCAAAATCAAAACCAATTAAAATATGATCTATCAAGCCAAGTTTCAGTTTGGGATCATAACAATTGTCCTCAGCATCAAGGCATCAAAAAGCACCACCAAACTTTAAACGGTCACTGGAATGACTGGAGTCATATCTGGCACAAAGGCTGTTGTGGCTATCACAGATTATTAATTATGCCCCAGAACATTACCACAGGAGTTCCTCAGAGTAGTGTCTAAAGCTGCACCACCTTTGGCTGTTTCATCAATGACCTTCCCTTCAACATAATGTCTAAAATGATGTCATTCACTGACAGTTCTGTAAATTTCAGCTTCAGTCATAATCCGTCCTGTGTTAAAAAAAAAACTTTCAGTCTGAAGCAGGATAAAAATCAGTATGCAGCTTGGCTGACAGGTAGCATTGGTGTCTGTTAATGAACATCTCAATCTGGAGATGACTCAACCACTCCATCCTTCACCATTGGTGATATTCTAATGATAAAATCACCAAATAGTCATAAAATTCAAGGGGGCCATATAGGCTAATGAGCCCATGTTGGCCTATGACAAGAATAATTTAGTTGGTGCCATTAGCTGCCCCTTTTCCAATAGTCCTACACATTTTGTTCCCTTCAGGTGCTTGTCCAATTCCTTCTGAAAATCACATTGAGTTTGCCTCCATATACTGTCAGGTTTTCTACATTGTAACCACGCACTGTTAAAAAAAAATTGCCTCCAGTTGCCTTTGCTAACCACTTTAACACTGTATCTTCTGGTTCGTCATTCCTCTGCAAATGGTTACATTTCTTTCTACCTATTCTGTCTAGACTCCTCATGATTTTGAAAGCCTCTATAAAGTTCTTTTAACCTTGTTTCCCACTAAGGAGAGAAATGTCAACTTCTTCAAACAGTTTACTCAACTAAAAGTCCCTCATCTATGAAACCATTCTCTTGAATTTTTTTCTGTACCCTCTCAAACACTGTCACATCCCTTCTAAAAGGGAGTGCATACAGCTAGACACAACATTCCATTAAAGGCTGAACCAGTGATATATACAGGTTCAGCATTGCCTCCTAGCTTTTGTACTGTACTACACTACTATTATGCCAGTCTATCTATACTGGCATAGAAGTATAGATAGACATCTATCACAGTCATCCTCACAGCCCATTATGCTTTCAAAGATTCTGCCAATGCAAGTTTTGAAAATGTGCCTTGCACATTCTTGTCTAGGTCATTAATATGCGTTAAGAAAAGCAGTGGTTCTCATAACAACCCCTGGGGAACCTAATCTAATTTTCTCCAGTCCAAAAAACAACCAGCCACTTTCACTCTCTGTTTGCTGTGACCCAATTAACTTTATATCCATAGTGCCATTTTCCCTTTTATTCCATGGGCTTCAACTTTGCTGACAAGTTTTTATCAAATGCCCTTTGGAAGTCTATATATACTACATCAACTGTATCACTCTCAAAAATCTACTTTATTACAACATCAATCAAGCTAGTCAGGTATGATTTATCTTTCACAAATTTGTGCTAACTTCCTCATTTCTCTTAAATCAACAATTGTTCAAATGACACTCTACTGTTTCTAAAAATTGATCCACCACCTTGGAAGTCAGAACTTACCAGCAGTTTAACTGCATTACTTAATGTGCAAGAGTGAGACATAGGTTGGAGACATTGTGACAGTGTCTTCATGTTGAACTATTCACCATCCGCAAGATGTAGCAATGAAGTGCAATCAAGTGCAATGGAATATGTACAATTCATTTATGTTGCAGAGGCTGCACTGACATTCAAGAAGCTCAGTATCAGACGAGGCAGAACAGTTAACAGATCCTGAGCTGAGACCCACCCGCTTCATAATACAAATTACAGGATCCACTGCTACAACTCGCCAAGATTATTTGACAGCATCTTTTTGAAATCGCTGACACTGAGAACCTGTGATTAGAATATCATGATCTCCAGTTGTAGATCATCCTAACTTGGACTACATCGATATTCCTTTGTTGCCACAGGGTTATAATTCTGTATTGCTTAAAAAATGTTATCATGGGAGCATTATTATCACAGAAGGCCCAGCTATGGACTGAAAATAAATGCGTCCATGCCAATAATACGAAATTAATAATTTCTAATTGTTACAATTAGTTCTGCACATTGAAATGATGCCAGTATCCAAACCATCACCGGCTGTCAGTTCCAACAAAAGTTGCAGACCTGAAATGTTAACAGTTTCTCTCACCACAGATAGAACCAGCCTTTTTTTTGTTTTTAACTCAGCTGTCAGATCTTTTCCCTCTTATAATCGCTACCACTAGGGCCTCCAAGAAACCAACGCTGAGATGTTCTTTGCACTCCAATCCTCAGTTGCAGAACCACTCACATGTAAGAATCAAGTTAAAATAACAGAGACCCAATTTAAAGTTGAACCTCTGAAGTGCCATTGAACTCAGAAATAGAGAGAAGCTTGAATATTGTCTCTGGGGATAGATCAATAGATTGCAACAATGGCAAAAATTGGCAAAAAGCATTTTGTCATAATAATTTTGAGTACTTGATGTAGGCCCCAAAGAAGCTGCATGGCTTCTGTACTATTCACTTTGTATGTTTTGCTTTTAATGTCCCATCTGAAAGATAGTATTCCCTCAGTGCTGCATTGGAATGCTAGCCTTGACTTGTGACTATTATCTAAACTCCAGCATTGCCTTTGATCACATTTTCATCCTCTTTTATTTTGGATGTTGCAACCTGCAATTGGTTATTAAGGGTTAGAACACAGTTCCTGTGCAGTAGATGTTGGCATTGCACTGTGCCAGGGGTAGAGATAAATTGTGCATTAGTCAGGAGCTTGATTTAAGGATACTTAAGGAAGATTACAGTCATGGAGTCATAGAGATGTATAGCACAAAAATAGACCTATTGGTCCAACTCATCCATGCGAACCAGATATCCTATATAAACTAGTCCCATTTGCCAATATTTGATCCATATCACGCTAAACACTTCCTATTCATATATCCATCCAGATGCTTTTAAATTGTTGTAAGTGTACCAGCCTCCACCACTTCCTCTGGCAGCTCATTCCATACATGTACCACCTTCTGCATGAAAAAGTTGCCCCTTATGTCCCTTTTAAATCTTTCCTCTCTCAGCTTAAACCTATGCCCTCCAGCTTTGGACTCACCTACCTGTGGTAAAGATCTTGGCTATTCACCCTACCCATGCCCCTCATGATTATGTAAACTTCTATAAAGTCACCCACTTAGCCTCCAACACTCCAAGGAAAATAGCCCAAGCCTATTCAGCCTCTCCCTTTAGCTCAAACCCTCCAACCCTGGCAACATCCTTGTAAATCTTTTCTGAACCCTTTCACATTTTACAACATCTTTCCCATTGTAGGAAGACCAGAACTGAACTGTACAGCCACAACATGACCTCCCAATTCCTATAATCAGTGCACTGACCAATAAATGTAAGTGCACCAAACTTTTTGTTCACTACCCTGTCTACCTGCAACTCCATTTTCAAGGAACTATGAACCTGCACTCCAAGGTCTCTTTGTACAGCAACACTCCCCAGGACCTTACCATTGAGTGTACAAGGCCTGCCCTGATTTGCCTTTCCAAAATGTAGCACCTCATATTTATCTTAATTAAACCCCATCTGCCATACTTTGGCCCATCGGTCCATCTGATCAAGATCCTGTTGAACTTTGAGGTAATATCTGATGCCAGGCTCATTGGTCTGTAGGTCCCTGGCTTTTCCTTACCACTTTTGTTAAATAATGGCACCACGTTAGCCAACCTCCTGTCTTCTGGCACTTCACCCAAAGCTATCTATGATGCAAATGTCTCAACAAGGGACCCAACAATCCCTACCTTAGCTTCATACAAAGTTTTCGGGTAAACCTGATCTGGTCCCAGAGATTTATTCACCTTTAGGAGTTTTAAGCCATCCAGCATGTCCTCCCCTACAATATGGACAGTCCTCAGTAATTATTGATTGGTAATACAGGAAGCACCATATGAGTAAGCTTGTATTCTTATGTTCAGCCTCTGGGAAGCATCATTTTGTAGCTGTCCTACCATAAAGCGTGTTTCAGGTAAGGGTCCATCATATCATTTTAAAAGAGTAGGTCATGAATGATAAATATGTTGAAAATTTTGAGTAGATCCCTAAATTAGGGGCATTTCAATAGATTAAGGACTTCCATACATTTCATAAAGTCCCTCACAAGAGATAAATGTTGACAAGACAAGTAGCCAACGTTGAAGCAGATGGAACTGAAGGCAAATTAGTCACCTGTTAGGAAACTGGCTGAATGGCAGGAGACACAGAATAAGGGTAATGGGCACGTACACTGTTTGGCAGAATGCAACAAGTGAAATCCCACAAGGATTTGTATTTGTCATATTTATTGACAAGTTACATGATTAGATTGACAGTGATGTATCCAAATTTGCCAATGGCATGTAAACAGGTGGAATTATAAATGGAAGCATAATGTTTCAAAGAGTGGTGAATATTCAATGAATGGGCAAAAATGTGATTCAATGTAGGCAATTATAAGGTCATCCACTCTGGATTTAGAAAGGATAGAATACAAAATTTTCTGCATGTTCTACATCTAGGAATGGTAGAGATCCAAAGAGAATTGGGTATCCAGTTACATAAATCATTGCAATGTTTTTGAACAGGTGCAGAAAAAAAATCAAAAAGTTTAACAAATGCTGGCTTTTACACCTACAAAACTAGACCATAAAGGAATAGAAGTTGTAGCCCAACTATACCAGGACCTGATTAAACCACACCTGAGGGTCTACGAGTTGTTCTTGGCGTCAAACCTCGAGAAGAATCATTGACCTTAGAGGGAGTGCAGTGTGGTGTATCAAAAAGATACCTGGACTCCAAGAGTTAAAACATGAGGAAAGAATACACAAACTAGAGTAGTACAATCACCCCAGCAATATAGAAAGTTTTGGGGTGATTTGATTAGTGTTTTCAAGATATTAATGGGAACTTATGGACTATACGGAGATAAAGCAGTCAATCATCATTAACTGGGTTCTTCATGGCAAAGCCTCTGCCAATTCGAATTCAGTTGCCAATGATTCAGCACTCTCCTCTCACACAATATAAATGTATGTTTTACCCTTGCATTGGTGTTCCTCTGCACTGTCCCGAGTACAAGATGAAATGCTTTGACAAAATGTACCTTTTCCAATAACTCTAGTAATCTAATGACTCATAGTGTACACCTGCATTTGCTATATGATCCACATGAATTTATTCCTTTGATGGCAATGTATGTATAAATAAATGGGAATGAGTCCAATAAAATCACATGAAGTAATATGCAACAAATGAAAATTTCACATTGCTAAATTTTAACCTGAGATCTATCACCAGAAACCACTAAAGGACTTGATTCCTTTGGCTGCCATTACTTTGGTTGAAGTGCTAGAAGATCAGCATTTACATTCTGTAAGTGGAATCACACTATTTTGGACTATGGGCATACACTTAGGTCCTAATGTCTCCAATTTATTTCAGAAGTAAATGTGAAAGCTAAGATCAATGCTTCCATGAATTAGCAGATCTCTCCTAATCCTCTCATCAAGAACATAACATAAAACAAAGAAATGATAACAAATACCACTTTTTCCAAGATGCTAGCAGTTCTGAAGATGGTTCACGAGGCTCGAAACATTAACTCTGCTTTCTCTTCACAGATGCTGTCAGATCTGCTGAGTTTTTCTTGCAATTTCTGTTTTTGCTTGTTTCAGTAAAACAGTCAATACTGATCCAATCAGAGAGTAAAACATTCCTTATGTACATTATAGAATGACCACTATTTTGGTTTGTAGAATGACTCTGTATAAACATATTAATTTCATTATTATATTTAAATTAAATATTTTGGTAATACTGAAAGAACAAGAGAAATATATGTCATAAAAGGCAAATACAATATAGAAGCTGACCAATTCCCAGGACTTATTGGTCTTTATCCTCAGGTTCTTAAAGACATAGCTGCAGAGATAGTTAATGCACTTGTTATGGCATTCTAAATTGCCTGAGGTTCACAGGAACCTTTAGAAGCAAGAGTAGGATATTCAACTCTTCTGGCTTGCTCCACCATTTGATAAGATCATGGCTGATCTGATTGTAATTTCTACTTCACTTTCTTGTTTTCCCCCATCACCTTTAACTCCTTTGTCTATCAAAAATCATAAGCTTTGTAAACATTCAATGACCCAGCTTCTGCTACCTTTTGAGGAAGAGAATTCCACAGACTAACTTTCTGAGTAAAAAAAAATTGTTCTCACTTCTACCTTAAAAAAGAAACTTTTTGATTTTACATCGGAGCCATAGTTTAGTCTCCTTCATTATAAGAAATATCCTTGCAGTATCTACCCTATTAAGTCTGTTCAGAATCCTATATGTTAGGGGAGATGATAATATCGTTGAATTATTGCTGGCTGTTAATTCGGAGACCTAGGTAATGTTCTGGGGACCTGGGTTCAAATCCTGCGGTGGCAAATGGTGGAATTTGAATTCAATAAAGACAATCTGAAATTAAGAGTTGAATGATGACCACAAATCCATTGTTTGAAAAATCCAAGTGGTTCACTAATGTCCTTAAGGGAAGGAAACTGTCATCCCTGCCTGGTCTGGCCTACATGTGAATGACTTTGTGTTTGAATCCTAACGGTCCTCTGGGCAATTAATGTTGACCTAGCCAATAATGCTCTCATCCTGTGAATGAATTTAAAAAAAAACCTCTCATCCTTTTGAACTCCAATGGATATTGGTCCAAAGTGTTCAATGTCCTTCATAAGATAATCATAGAATCATAGAATCCCTACAGTGTGGAAACAGGCCATTTGGCCCAACAAGTCCACACCGACCCTCAGAGCATCCCACCCAGACCCATCCCCCTATAACCCACCGAATCTGCACATCCCTGAACACTACAGGCAATTTAGCATGGCCAATCCACCAAGCCTGCATATCTTTGGACTGTGGGAGGAAACCCACGCAGACACGGGGAGAATATGTAATCTCCACACAGATAGTCACCCGAGGGTGGAACCGAACCTGGATCCCTGGTGCTGTGTCCTCCATGCCAGGAACTGGTGAGGGAACTTTCCATGAATAGTTTCCAATGCATTAGTATCCTTTTTCAAACAAGGAGACCAAACTGTACACAATGTTCCTGTTATGGTCTCATGAAGGGTCCTGTAAATTTCTTAAATTCATTCAGGAGATGGGGGCCAGGCTAGGCCAGCATTCATTGCCCATCCCTAATTGCCAGTTAAGAGTCAACCATATCGGCCAGACCAGGTAAGGACAGCAATTTCCTTCCCTAAAGGCTGGGAAGGACCTTAATGAACCAGATGTTTTTTTTTCCTGACAATTGATTCATAATCATCATTAGATTCTTAAGTCCAGATTTCTTTTAAATTCAAATTTCAGGACATTATCTGGGACACTGTATTAACAATCTAGCGATAATACCACGAGGCCATTGCCTCCCCAGGAGCTGCAGTAAATCCTTTCTTTATTCTTATTGGAATAAAAGTCAAAATTCCATCAGTTCAAGGGAAGTGTCAGAGCAAACTCAAAACACCAACTCTGTTTCTCTCTTCATTGATGCTGCCAGACCTGATGAGTTTCTGCGCACTTTCTGTTTTACAATTCCAAATTTGCTTTTGGTTTCCTAATCACTTGCTGCACTAATTGATTGTGATTCATGCACTAGGACACTCAGCTCCATCAGTTCCACTGAATTCTGTAATCTCTCTCCCTTTAAATAGTGAACTGCTTTTCTATTCTTCCTTCCTTCGATTGTACTACATCTGCCAAAATACCTAACCTATCCACATCCTTTTGCAGACACCTCATATCCTCTTTCATGACTTACTTTCCTACCAATGTTTGTGCCATCAGCAAGTTTAACAACCAGCCATTCAGTCCCACCATCCAAGTAATTGAAATAAAAATGGAAAGACTGGAGAAACTCAGCAAATCTGTCAGCATCCATGGAACGGTAAACAAAACTAACATTTTGAGCCTGATATGATGTTCTTAGAAACAGGATTCCCTGATGCCTGAAACAAAAACAAAATAATTCTTGTCATGGCATCAAACTAGACAACATATTAAATGGAAATGGGGACCAGGACAGCTTTGAGATAATACGAGGCTGTGCTGATAGAGGGTCAGATTATGCTTGTGACAGCACATGGCATTGAATGTAGGTGTCTAGTAATTACTGTCCAATGAGTGTTGTCTGTCTTGAAGGTCCTTGTAATCCTGTTTGGATTTAAAACATGAACAGTGGAATTTCAGATGGAATTTGTGTGGGATATGTTGGAGTAGGAGGAGGAAGGAATGAGAGCATGTATTGGTAAACACATTTTCAAACACAAGAAAGGAAATAGAGAGCAATGAGGTTGATTGAGCCGAAAGGTTAAAGCAGAAATCCTGCAGGATAGAAGATCTGAACTTTCTTAAGGTGGGCATACTTGGAAGAGAAGCAGCAGCTAATTAAACACTCAAATAAAAGCAAAGTACTGTGATTGCTGGAAATTTGAAAGAAAAACAGGCAATGATAAGGAAACTCAACAGTTCTGCAGGATTTGTGGAGAGTGAAACAGAATTAACATTTTGAATTTAATATAATTCTTCAGAACCAGTTCCATACCTGAGGAAAAATGTATTTACCTTGGAGATGGTACAGCAAAAATTCAAAAATTAAATGAAAGCTTTGTCTTGTGAAGAGAAACTAAGCAATTTGGAATTGGAATCTTTGGAATTTAGTAGAACGAGAGTTGATCACACTGAAAAGTATAGGAGACTAACGGGGAATCTACAAAATGTGGACTGGGATGTGAAGATATTTCTTCACTCAGAAAGCTATGAATCTTAGAATTCTCCACAGCAAATGGTTGTGAATGTATCATTCAGTATATTCATGCTGAGATAGACTTTTGGCTTCTTAGAAATGAAGGGAAATGAGGGCCAAGCATGATAATGTAGTTCAGATAGAGAATCAACCATGATCTTATTAAAATGCTGATGAGGCCTCACAGTCTGCTCTTATTTCTAATCATCATAAGTTAATAGAATTGTTCTTGTGATTTATCGCTTCAAGTTAATTATAAAAATTCACTACAAAACTGGCAAGAAAGATTAAAGTTGTGACATATTATTTGTGAAAATATATTTATTTATATAGTTCTATATTTACTTATGTTTTAGCATTATATGATGAAACTTGGTGGGATTGAAGATTCAATGGCTTTAAATCCAGCAATAACTTTATTGTTGCTATCCAGTGCTCCTGGAGTGTACAGGTCAGTAGGAGAGCAAATCATTTGGATAGGGCAAGAAAGTCGACTTAGAATGCTAACCAGTCTCATGCTGCATAAAACCCCCGACACCCATAAGAGAAGTCTTGTTGGCTCCTTTCTTGCTCCTCCGGTGATTTTTTTGATAAGATTTTGCAACTTTCTCCAGTTTGAAACGTAACTTACTGTTCTGAATCAATACGGAGAAGCTGACTTTATCCTGAATGATGGTATACTTTATTCCACAGATTGTTACAATTTGTAGAATGATTTTAACATATTTAAACATTGGAAGGCTTCTCACAGAGATATTATCAAACAAAATTTTAAACTAGGCATGCTTTAAACAGCATCTTAAAGTAGATGTAGAGCAGTGGAGAGCTGTTATGCAGGAAATTTCAAAGCCAACAGTCTAGGCATCTGGAAGCATACTCATCAGTCATGAAGCAGTTAATACTAGGAATGAACAAGAGTCCAGATTTAGAGAACCACAAATATTTCACAGGGACTGTGAAGCTAGAGGAGTTGACGGAGACAGGATGGAATGAATGTCAGGAATGTCATGGACAGATTATATGACAAAACTAAGGAATTCAAAATCCAGATGTTACAAGACAGGGAGCTACAATAGTTTAAGAAGCACCGGACTTACGGCTGGATCATGTTAACATTAGGGTATGGTGTTATAATAATGGTAAAAATAGGCTACTTTCAACTTTCATCAACTGATTTTTAGCGCTTGAGGGCTTTTATGGACTAAAATGATTTAAGAAAATACCTGAATTAAATGTGTGCCGTGATCAAATACTCAGGTTGAGCCAAACTCATGAAACCATCAATAAACAAAATCCAACCTAAAATGGAATTAACATGTCACTTAAGAGGGGGCCTGAATCCAGCTTGGTAATAGCAATGGAGCCAGACCAGGGAAACTCTTAGGAATAGTATTTCAGGTGACAGCTTTCATAGCAGAGGAGAAATGAAAAACTAGATTTCTAACAGCGGATCTGGAAGATTTTCTCCCAATGTGTTTACTTAGTCTGTCTTAAAAACAACGCTTGGTGATAAAGCAATTGGAAAGATGTTGAGCTAACAAGAACTTAAAGAGTCAGCTACAAATTTTGCTACTGCAGAGGACACAAGTCATCCCTTTAACAACCATGTTCTCAGGGTAAACCTATCATCTCAGGAACTGAAAGACTCTTGAACTGCATATTCTTGATCTTTCTTTTATGAACTACACACTATCCAGTTTAAAACGTCTACGTATATGTGTGCTTGATGCCATGTTTTTTTTATTTTTCTGAGAGTTAGTAAGTAATAAAATTGTTCTTTCTTTCACTCAAGAAGACACTATAATTGGCATGCTATTTAATTATGGTCGACGAGTGATCTGGATTTTTAATGGAGTGCGATATGACTACATGCTAAAAAGAATCCAAAATGCTTTGTGTGGTCAATTGAGAAGGTTAAGAAAAGGAGAACTGATACCTTCCTTTTCACCTCTATTAACAATGGGCAGTCAAGTTTAGGATTATTTTAAGTTTATTGAAGGTAGATGGTGGAAGACCAGTTTGTAGACCTTTGGTATAGGAGAAAGTAGCGGTAACGGTGATGACAAATTTCACAGCAGATATTCTGAAGCAAGGATAGAATCCAACAATATGAAGAAGGTGAGTGTAGGAGTTCTTGATGATGAAGGAGATGTATGGTCAGAAACTCAAGGGTCAAGTTCAACACCAAGGTTGTGAATAGTCCAATTCAACCTCAAACAATTGGCTGGGAGGGATATGTTGTTGGTGTACATATGGAATTTGATAGTGTAGTAATGTTGACAAGGCGGTTCATGAAGGTTTAAAAGAAGAAGGGGACACTTCAGAGTTTGTTCATTGAATTTTGTGATGTCAGAATGGAAACAGGTGAGTTCATTCCCATCAAATCGGCTGTTGAAGGAGTGGTCTTTCAAGATGCTATAGTCAGCTGAAATAAAGGTTGTAGACCAACCAAGAAGGGTGAGGAGAGACAGTTTGCCTTTCTCACAGTAAATGTCTGGGTGTTCACTCATAGAATGGATCATTTGTGGACTTCAAAAGTAGGCACATCCAGAAAAGGTTCTGTTCCTCTTGTGCAGGTAGTTCTCTTTTCTTTTATGTCACATTCTGGATAAATTATTGTCGTTTTTAGTCCAACTGCCTTGCCCACCTGTAACAAAACATAGGAAATTTCAGACATAAATTGGGCAAGCTTTGCCAACTGTTTGAATTCATGTTTTAATTGTAACATCAGCTTGTATAGGTGCATCACATAATCAAATTTCTGATCTATTCTTTGCCAGGGAAGATTGTCCTTTAATGATGAAAAGTCAGAAAATTACCACTAATGTATTTTCCAGAAAACCAATCCAAGAATGCTTTAATTAACATATTGGGGCAAATATCCAACAAGCTTCTTTCTAAGACCTTTACGTTGTTCCCTAACTTCCATGTTCCATTATTCCACCTGTATAATATTGCAACTTCCATGAGCAAAACCATACAAAGTATCTTGCAGTCACTTAAGGATTCCTCATTGAAGATATTCCATCAAAATAATTTGTAGATCAAATTCTGAGCTAATTTATTTACGAATTGGACATACAAGCAACTTTGCAATTCATGCACCAACAATATCTTCTTAAAATCATTTTTAATCATCTATATGTTTCATAGGCTGCATTTATGTTGTTAAGAAGTAATGTGCCTGTTGTTCATACTTGCATATTTGAGGGAAGGTGGCATTGCTGAATGCATTCAAAGCGTGTTCTCCTGGAAGATAAGGAATTATACTTGTTCAACAGTTTTAGGAGTTCTCAAACCAATCTCACACTATGAAGCCTTAATCTACCTTAATATGGTAATCAAATCAAACCATTCATCTCCTTCCTGGTGCTTTGGTGTGTGTTTTTGTGCGTTGCTATGTGAAACCGAATACTTAACATCTATCTTTAGCTGCACTCTGTTGGCTTTTCTGTTTACATAAGATATGGGGGCAAAAGTCAGCCTTGTTCTGTAACTTCTGTTTGGCAACAGCTTTCAGTCACTGGACAAGTCGGTACTGATATACAAGTAGGTATTGTATTTTATACATAGTAAGCCTTGAAAGAAAACATACAAGGGGTTTATCCATGTTTCACAATCACATCTCTGACTTACTAGTAAAACATATCTCTTAACTAAGTTGTCAATAATTGTTTAATAATGTTAGAAATGTCCTGTTTAATTAATTCCACCATTTCTCACAAAGTGAAGTCAAAACTGTTTCACATTGGCGGAAGTTTTTGTGAGGAAAGATATAATCTTGGGTATTGCAACATATGAGCAAATTATACACCAGGTATTTTTTTGCTTTTCATGTGCCATCAGAGAACAATATAACTTTGGTTTACTGTCATTAATGCAACAACAATTCAAATTCTGGAATAGGATATGACAGCACTACAAGAAAGTCATCTCATTTGTGTTCACATTATGGAACAACTCCTAATGAAATTACGTAGCTAGTGAGCAAAGGAGGCTTTTACTCCATCAATCGTGGTTAGATTTAAATCTCAGACACAGATGTGTCAAGTTCAGCAAATACCCCATTAACAGTAAAATCCACGAGATCATATGATGTTTGGTTTATTTTTGGGATTATTAATAATGTGATGGAACTCCACCAGCATTAAAAATGTATCAGAGATAACAGGTACTGCAGATGCTGGAGAATCCGAGATAACAAGGTGTGGAGCTGGATGAACACAGCAGGCCAAGCAGCATCATATGAGCAGGAAAGCTTGACGTTTCGGGCCTAGACCCTTCATCAGAAATGGGGGAGGGGAAGAGGGTTCTGAAATAAATAGGGAGAGAGGGGGAGGCGGATAGAAGATGGATAGAGGAGAGGATAGGTGGAGAGGAGACAGACAAGTCAAAGACGTGGGGATAGAGCCAGTAAAGGCGAGTGTAGGTGGGGAGGTAGGGAGGAGATAGGAAAGCTTGACGTTTCAGGCCTAGACCTTTCGTTTCTGATGAAGGGTCTAGGCCCGAAACGTCAAGCTTTCCTGCTCCTATGATGCTGCTTGGCCTGCTGTGTTCATCCAGCTCCACACCTTGTTATCTCGGATTCTCCAGCATCTGCAGTACCTATTATCTCTAGGGAGGAGATAGGTCAGTCCAGGGAGGACGGACAGGTCAAGGGGGCGGGATGAGGTTAGTAGATAGGAGATGGGGGTGCGGCTTGAGGTGGGAGGAGGGGATTGGTGACAGGAAGAACAGGTTAGGGAGGCGGGGACGAGCTGGGCTGGTTTTGGGATGTGGTTGGGGGAGGGGAGATTTTGAAGCTTGTGAAATCCACATTGATATCATTGGGATGCAGGGTTCCGAGGCTAAATATGATTTGCTGTTCCTGCAGCCTTCGGGTGGCATCATGGTTGCATTGCAGGAAGCCAAGGATGGACATGTCGTCTGAGGAATGGGAGGGGGAGATGAAATGGTTCGCGACTGGGAGGTGCAGTTGTTTAGTGCGAACTGAGTGCAGGTGTTCTGCAAAGCAGTCCCCAAGCCTCCGCTTGGTTTCCCCGATGTAGAGGAGGCCACAACGAGTACAGCGGATGCAGTATACCACATTGGCAGATGTGCAGGTGAACATCTGCTTGGGGCCTGGGATTGGGGTGAGGGAGGAGGTGTGGGGGCAGGTGGAGCACTTCCTGCAGTTGCAGGGAAAAGTGCCAGGTGTGGTGGGGGTGGAGGGGAGTGTGGAGCAGACAAGGGAGTCACGGAGAGAGTGGTCCCTCCGGAAAGCAGACAAGGGTGGGGAGGGAAAAATGCCTTTGGTGGTGGGGTCGGATTGCAGATGGCAGAAGTGTCGGAGGATGATGCGTTGGATCCGGAGGTTGGTGGGGTGGTACGTGAGGACGACGGGGATTCTTTTTTGGTTGTTATTGCGGGGACGGGGTGTGAGGGATGAGTTGCGGGAAATGCGGGAGATACGGTCGAGGGCTTTCTCAACCACTGCGGGGGGGAAGTTGCGGTCCTTGAAGAATGAGGACATCTGAGATGTACGGGAGTGGAATGCCTCATCCTGGGAGCAGATGCGGCAGAGGCAAAGGAATTGGGAATAGGGGATGGCATTTTTGCAGGAAGGTGGGTGGGAAGAGGTGTATTCCAGGTAGCTGTGGGAGTTGGTGGGCTTGAAATGGACATCGGTTTCTAGGTGGTTGCCCGAGATGGAGACAGAGAGGTCCAGGAAGGTGAGAGAAGTGTTAGAGATGGTCCAGGTGAACTTCAGGTTGGGGTGGAAGGTGTTGGTGAAGTGGATGAACTGTTCGAGCTCCTCGTGGGAGCACGAAGCAGCACCGATACAGTCATCAATGTAATGGAGGAAGAGGTGGGGTTTGGGGCCAGTGTAGGGACAGAAGAGGGATTGTTCCACATAACCTACAAAGAGGCAGGCATAGCTTGGGCCCATGTGGGTACCCATGGCCACCCCTTTTGTCTGTAGGAAGTGGGAGGAATTGAAAGACGAGCTGTTGAGTATGAGGACGAGTTCAGCTAAGCGGATGAGGGTGTCAGTGGAGGGGGACTGGTCAGGTCTGCGGGACAGGAAGAAGTGGAGGGCCTTTAGGCCATCTGCATGGGGAATACAGGTGTATAGGGACTGGATGTCCATAGTAAAAATGAGGTGTTGGGGGCCGGGGAATTGGAAGTTCTGGAGGAGGTGGAGGGCATGGGTGGGGTCTATGGAAAATAAAATGGTGCATACATAGTAGGTAGGGAGTTCCTGGACCAAGGGGGTGAAAATGGAGTCTAGATAGGTGGAAATGAGTTCAGTGGGGCAGGACCAGGCGGACACAATGGGTCGACCAGGGCATTCAGATTTGTGGATCTTGGGAAGGAGATAGAAGCAGGCGGTTTGGGGTTGGGGAACGATGAGGTTGGAGGCAGTGGGTGGGAGGTCACCTGAGGTGATGAAGTTGTGGATGGTTTGGGAGATGATGGTTTGGTGCTCGGGGGCGGAGTCATGATCCAGGGGGCGGTAGGAGGAGGTGTTGGAGAGTTGGCGCCTGGCCTCAGCGATGTCAACGTCAGTGCGCCATACTACAACTTCACCTCCCTTGTCTGCGGATTTTATGGTGAGGTTGGGATTGGAGCGGAGGGAGCAGAGGGCTGTACGTTCTGCAGGGGAGAGGTTGGAGTGTTTGAGAGGGGTAGAGAGGTTGAGGCGTTTGATGTCTCGATGGCAGTTGGAGATGAAGAGGTCGAGGGAGGGTAGGAGGCCTTGGGGTGGTGTCCAGGCGGAGGGCTTGTGTTGGAGGCGGGAGAAGGGGTCAGTAGAGGGAGGGTTAGATTCACGGTTGAAGAAGTAAGAGTGGAGGCGGAGGCGACGGAAAAACTGCTGAATATCCAAGCGTGAGCGGTATGGTGTCCGCTTTGCAGAACACCTGCGCTCAGTTCGCAACAAACAACTGCACCTCCCAGTCGCAAACCATTTCAACTCCCCCTCCCATTCCTCAGATTACATGTCCATCATGGGCCTCCTGCAATGCCACAATGATGCCACCCAAAGGCTGCAGGAACAGCAAATCATATTTAGCTTGGGAACCCTGCAGCCCAATGATATCAATGTGGATTTCACAAGCTTCAAAATCTCCCCTCACCCCACCGCATCCCAAAACCAGCCCAGCTCGTCCCCGCCTCCCTAACCTGTTCTTCCTGTCACCTATCCCCTCCTCCCACCTCAAGCCGCTTCCCCCATCTCCTACCTACTCACCTCATCCTGCTCCCTTGACCTGTCCGTCCTCCCTGGACTGACCTATCTCTTCCCTACCTCCCCACCTACACTCACCTTTACTGGCTCTATCCCTACCTCTTTGACTTGTCTGTCTCCTATCCACCTATCTTCTCCTCTATCCATCTTCTATCTGCCTCCCCCTCTCTCCCTATTTATTTCAGAACCCTCTTCCCCTCCCCTATTTCTGATGAATGGTCTAGGCCCGAAACGTCAAGCATTAAAAATGTCACCAGTTGTCAGATACTGGTAACTGGATCTCTGTGTGTTTGTTTATGTCTTTATGCACTAAGGTCTAGCTGGCACAAGTATAGCACAAAAGTAAAAGTCACTATAGTCCCAGAGGTTCATAAGCTGTTCTCTGATTGGAGATAGGTGACTGGTGATAAGTTTAACAAGAGAGTCTCTCTGACTCAGCAAAGGGGGAGGTTGATGTCGTGCAGTCTTCTTCATGACCTCACTGGTATAGGAATTGAACCCATGGTGTTGGCATCTCAAACTGGCTGGCCAACCAACTGAGCTCCCAGAGCATTGCAGTATAACTTGCTGCTGCCAGATCAAACTGCATTAAATACAAATATAAGTATCATTGGTGCAATATAAAACTACCAGTAAAGCGTGGTGAAATGAATGTGACAGTCTTCTAATAAAATGATGATATTAGGGCAGAAATTTATGCGATTGAAAGAGGAGAACTGCACATTAGAAACTAAGGGATAGATTACCCATGATTTTCCATCAATTAGAACTGTTGTTATGCTATTCCGATGCATGAGACTCCCTCCTGGTTCAGCAGTATTGAATAGAAATAGAACAGGTTTCAGTAACTGTAATCAACGAAGCAAATGTATTTTACTTTATATGGGATTATGATCGATGATGTTAAACATACGTACCTTGCTAATTACAAAGTAAAACCAGAATCCCCTTACAATATACAGAGAGTAAATATGTCACACGGTATTGACCTAAACCAAATGAGTTGATACACTGGTCAGTGTTCAATTGGCTGCTTTTGATGAGAAGCCCTCAAGTGCTCTCAACAAGGAGAGATAATGTAAAATAAAGGGAGCAGTCCTAAAGGATATAAGAGAGAAGCCTGGGCTCATATGTGCACAAATCATAGAAGGTGGAAGGACAGGTTAAGAAAGTCATTAATAAAGCATTCAGAATCTTGGGCTGTATAAATGGAAATATAGAGAATGAAAAGAAACAATTTATGATTAATCTTTATAAAACACAGATTCTGCTTTGCTCAGAGTATTGTGTCCAATTCTGGGCATCTCAGCCCCGGAAGTTGCTGAAGGCTATAGGGAGAGAGTGCAAAAAAGACTCAAAATGGATCCAGACTTTTGAACTTCAGTTGTATGGGTAGATTGGAGAAGCTGGGATTTCATTTTGGAGAAATAAAGAGGAGATTTGATAACAGTTCAAAATTATGATGAGCCTGGACAGAGTAGGTGGAGAGAAACTATTCATGTTATTAAATGTTTTATGAGCCAGACAGCCTTGACTTCAGATGATTGACAAAAAAAAGCAATGTGACATCTTTATTCTTTATTCATTCATGGGCTGAGGGCATCACTGACCGGGCAGCATTTATTGCCCATCCCTAATTGCCCAGAGGGCAGTTAAGAGTCAACCACATTGCTCTGGGTCTGGAATCACATGTAGGCCAGACTAGGTGAGGATGGCAGTTTCCTTCCCTAAACAACATTAGTGAACCAGATGAGTTTTTCCCGACAAACAACAATGGATTCGCAGTCATCATTAGATTGTTACTTCCAGATATTTATTGAATTCAAATTCCACCACCTGCCATGGCGGGATTCAAACCAGGGTCTGCAGAACATTATCTGGGTCCCTGGTCTTAACAATCCAGTGATAATACCACTAGGCCATCACCTACCATATGAAGAAAACTTCTTTCGCAAAGTGAATCGCTAGGATCTGGAATATGGTGGAGGTGGAGACAACCCAGGCCTTCAAACGAGAATTGATTTGATTTGATTCACTATTGTCACATGTACCTAGGTACAGTGAAAAGTTTTGTTTTGCATGCAGTACAGGCAGATCATACCATACACACTCGACCCGAAACGTCAGCTTTCGTGCTCCTCCGATGCTGCTTGGCTTGCTGTGTTCATCCAGCTCTACATCTTGTTATCTCATACCATACGAAGTGTGTTAGGGTAATAGAACAGAGCAAAGAATACAATGTTACAATACAGAGAGTTAGATTGTTATCTGAAGCAAACGGAAATGCAAAGCCACAGGGTAAAGGCAAAATGTTTGACTGAGTGAGTTGTTCGTCCAGGGAGCCAGAAAGAAGAAGACACATGCACTATTTAATTCTGATTCTGATTCTATGCATTCAATCTCAAAAGAAAGTTGTACTGAAATTCTCAATCCTGATGACAATTTGTTCATTATTTATGGAAGTGTTTATGTGATGGTGCCATGGCAGCACTGGATTCACATGAAGCTTGTGATAAAATATCTAGCTAACAGAGGTATATAGGCATATTTAAATGATGTTCGATAAATTGTGGAACTGGAGGAGCACAGCAGGTCCGACGACATCAGAGTAGCAGGAAAGTTGACATTTTGGATTGAGACCGTTCATCAGGACTGATGAAGGGTCCTGACCCGAAATATTGACTTTCCTGCTCCTCTGATGCTGCGTGATCTGCTGTGCTCCTCCAGCTCCACATTTTATCGGCTCTGACTTCCAGCATCTGCAGTCCTTTCTATCTTTTAAATGATGGCCAATTGGATCTACAAGAGCTACCATTTTTTAGGGGAAGAAGATTGAAATTAAAATGTTGGGGGATACAAAGATAGAATCCAAATATGTGCATGTTATCTAATTTAGAATCATAAAGGGATCCCATGGATGCTAACGGCTGGGTGTATGATTACATTCGTGTAGACCCAAGTATATCCCATACCATAATCGAGAGAGCACGGCACTGCCAAAAGGATATGAATGATTTTGTATAGCAGCCCACATTATCTAGTTTCTCAATGCTGCTTGCTGCACCAGAAGGGAGGAAACAACAGCAGGACTCATTTTACCATTCCAGGTTGTAAGCCTGATCTTTCACCTTGGAGCATCCCAAAAATTACCTGCTCTACATTGCCCAACAGGCAGCCCAAATCCAATTGCTTGTTATCTGCTGCATGTGGCAAGAACACTGTTAGAAAAGGAAACAAAGCATAAAATATGTAATTAACTCAAAAGCAGCACCAGCAACATGCAGAACATGGCAATCCTGTTCACTTCAAGATCACAGAGCTCAAGAAAATATTAAGGGGCCTGAAATATTGCAAAACATTGCACCAGAATTCATGAGAGAACTTGCCACCCATACTCCTGCCTGGACAATTTTGTTCTTTAGTAGAATCATCAGCTTAACCTCACTCCTGAAGGTTATGTATATGATAAAACTTATTCCTGTTCCAAAACCTGGAAAAAGATCTCACACTAGCGGCCAGCTATAGACCAATTTCATGACTTTATGTGTTTCTTAAGATCATTGAGTGTCTGGTCCTAAGACACATATTTCTAAGAGTAAAGACCATGTTCAACATCAGTCAATCCCTGTTTTCTATAAGGGACACAACATATGTGATAAAGTTCTGGCACTCACTATGTGCATTGAAAATGATTCAAAGAATCCTGGAAACAGGCTCATCACCATTGGCCCTCATTGCTGCCTATAAAACAGTGTGGTACAGTGGCCTGCTCCTAACGCTGTCCTTAGTGCTTCCCAGCAGGATCATGATAATTGCAGAAACACACTTCGTGGAGCAAATGATTTGGAGTCCAATTTAAACAAAAAAGAAGTTCATGAAGCACACTGGTTGAGGGACAACCATAGGGCTCAAATACTAGCCCCAGTGCTGTTCAATATTCATACATGTAACTAAATCTCACTACTTAGTTTACGTTGATGACATCTGTTGCACTGTCTGAACTCCCATTCTTCTGCACCCTGGACCAGACCATTAACAAAGACATTACAAATTAGGTAGAATACTGCAGCACATGGCATCTCCTATCGGATCCATCTAAAATCTTATCCTAGGTTTTCCACTTCCATATTGACAGTGCCAAAAAAGAATTGATCTTTATCGGGATGGTTGGAGACTAGAGCATGATCCCAATCCAACAACTCGGGAACGATTCTACCTAAAACTTTGTCCATTCCAGCAACCTCTGAAGAAAACAGCAGCAAATATCAAAACCAGAAACAATCAACATTCAAGAGTTATATTGGACTTGAAATGTTAATTCTTTTTCTCTTTCCACTGATTCTGTCGGACCTGCTGAGTTTCTCCAGCACTTTTTTTTCAGATTTCCAGCACCCATGGTATTTTGCTTTTATTAACCAAACTTTTTGAATCCATGTGCCATGACACTCCAGCTCAGCACTTATGCTACCATACATCACAACACAGTACTGTGCAACTATCTGACAAAGGTCATCTCAGACACATTTCATTAACACTCAATTGAATGCTATGATGCACATTATGACTGGCCCTGATTCAACACCTCTGCCCCAGCTTCATATCCTTGCAAATTTCATTCCCAAACATCCACCAACTGCAAATAACCCTCAAGCTCATTGAAACTATCCATGCTTTTTTCAATAATGAATGTTTTAATCCACCTGCTTCCCATTTTCCCTCTTAGCACTCAATATGCACAACCTTCCTCAGGAAGTTCTGCCAGCAAGCATCCATTGGATTGGAAAACGCAGCAAGTTACCAACAGACTGACAAACCCAATCTGAATGGCAGATCTTGAGCTACCACAGCAAGTGTTTTCCTTGTTAAAAAAGATTCAAGACAAGCCAGGAAGCCTGTGCAGACAACCTTCACTATTGGAGTCTCTTTACTGAGTCCTTTTGTGATTTTGGAGACAATAGCCCCGCATATTATTGACGTGTATCACTTCTAGGTCACTAAACTCAGTAAATGAGAAGTCTATTGCTTGGCTGTAGAGGTTTACATTCGCTAAGTTAAAACATTATGTGTATGTTAAATGTTTGTCTATGTACATGCCCACAGAATGACAAGTCAAGGCTTTCCAGGTTTGAAATTGAATGTGTTTAGTTTCCTGCTGTGATTAAAAGGTTATTTTGTCAAGTATATGATGACTAGTTGTGGGAGATTTGACTGACATGTTCTTTTAATTTATCTCGTGATTTCCAATCATTTTACACGTTTATTGAAATAACTGATAACTTTTTGTCTTTTTCCACAGATCCATCCGTGACTTCTGCTAAATTGGGAGATCTCAGCTGGGGGACGCAGGTAGGTTCCAAATAACTTCGCCCTGGGGATAATCTGATTCGATGAGGCGTGTGTGGAGAACTTTCTACATTGTCTATAATTCCGTGGAGGTTTCCAAGAGCCCAGAGCCTCTGGGAATGTGCAATAAGAAGTTAATGTTTACAGGGAAGGGGGTGGTGGATGAAAGGAAATGAGTCAACAATGTGGACAATACGATGCCGAGATGCCCGATTTTGAAATCAGCCCCAACATTTACACAAATGTAAGCGCTAACCACCAGTGAGTCAGGAAAGACGCTTCTGCTGGTCCAAATTAACCTACGTGGATATCCTCACATATCCTCACTGGAATATCAATAAAATGAATCACTGTGCAAGAGTAACAGATTACAAGCCGGGTGTCTGAAACCCGAAAGATTCGTTTGGATGAGGAATTGGCTGGGCGATAGAGAGGCTTCGGGATCGCCTTGGTTTCAATGACATTTTACCGACCAAATATTAAATTGGACTCAGTGAAACTTAACATTCACTTCAGTGTCTCACGAGAAAGCTGATGTTCACACTCCCATGGTTGTTTCTGGCCGGAACGAGGGTTGCAGGATTTTTATCTTTATCCAGTTATTTAAGGAGTTGCACTCTTCGCTCTGGCCGTTTCAGGGGCTCGCCTCGCCCACATAATGATTGGGGGTAACTCACACCTCCAGCAAAGTGCGTTACCTAGTCTGTGCCCACGTTGTTGTGTAGCCCAGTGACATTAGATGTGGGTGGTACGGAACGAACCAAAAATTTAGTATGTCAGTTAATACGGGTGTTATGACATCCAAAGTTTGTTTCTCCTCCCTTCACATACTAACAGCGAGTTCACTTCCAAACGCCAGGGTTGACGTTAACGGGATGGCTATAATTCATAGACACGGCTTATTGGATAAACTCTGAATGCACAGTCAGTCCTCCAGTCTCTGAGTCTAAATTCTCTGATCCCGCTGGTTGTCCCTGGATCCCTCATGGTTCCCCTACTTCCCAGGAACCTTGTTTATGCGTCTAATGGTATTTAAGGGACACTATGATTTTAAAGAAACCTCCAGACATGATTTAATTCTTATTTCAGAAGAATACCGTTCAAGTTAATCCACCATCAGCAGGTACTCAAATCATCAATGCCCATCCTTCACATTACTCCTGCAGTTACCGTTAATCCTTTTATACTAACTGTACTCAGTGGGCATATTCCTTCAGGACAGATTCTATGATTTTGGTTTTGAACTGCACAATGCGGAATGTTGTAATCAGCGATTAATTTCGATATTTTTATCCTCGTGTATTAATGCCACTTTCACAGTTCCAATTAATTGAGGCACAAATTTGAATTGGGCTCAGTAATACAGAGGCATTTTCCATTACGAATGCATTGACTTCAGTGCATTAAATATGCTTTGTTCATTCCTTGTGTACTGGAATCTCGATGTGAGATTGTTAAATTCCCTTTCTATAATCGTTTACTAAACGGAAATAAAGGATGGTCTTTACCGGCCCTGAATCGTGTGGAAGTTGAACCTGACCTGGTTTCTGCCGCAGCTAATAAAGGGTGTCAGGCAGCACATTGTCCAACCAAAAACAGGGTCTCTTGCTCCTATGATGCTGCTTGACCTGCTGTTCATCCAGCCCCATGCTTGTTATCTCTGATAGACCAGCGGTTCTGCTTCGCCCTTCTACAAAGTCATGCCATCATTTGTATTTAATAATCGTTTCACATGGAATATTGCGTTTATTCATCTTAGAGACCTTTTGCATTCTTTGCTCCCACCGTGAAGCGACTTGAAATTAAATGCATCATGAACAGTAATGTATTTGTCGCCTTTACAATCAATAATAACCCATATATACCGTCATCTGGAGTTCTGGAGGAACGTGAGTGTAAATAGTCAAACAAAGCGAATATCTGGCCTGATGTGAGAGCGACGATTTTTTTATGCCTAGTTTTTTGCAACTGACTTGCACTCACCGTTGCCTAGCATGCTACTAAATTATAGTTCTCGGTTCGGACAATTAGATGAACTTCGCTGTAATTCGTACTCACATGCTGTTTGCCGCGTAAACTACTTTTCACCTCAAAACACCATCTGTTTCCAGGGTCCAGACAAAAAAAAACTAGTATCAGACCCAGCTTTGATCAACCGTGTGTAACATTTGCAAAAAAAATGAGAATCTCCTCTGTGTCCTTTTATTTGTTCGAACACGATGTTAACTCGAGAGAAAAGCAAAATCAAAATCTAGGAATTATTAACAATTTATTCCCGATCGTGTACATAAACTCATATTATTGCAGGTGCTTGCCTCTAGAGACTGTCCTATTGAGGCAGAAATAATTTCTGCTGTCACATATTTAAATAAATCGCATTCTGTGATCAAACGATTAGTTTTTGTTTAACAATATATTAAATATTTAAATGGTTTACGTGCGGCCTTGTTCCATAGATTATAAAATATGCTACAATATTTCCCATCCTGAGGGGATTCGGGACAGGCAATAAATCCTTTGCCGCCTGGGAATGATTAAAACAAATCAATTGACATACTTCTAAGGGGACATGTTAGGTTCGCATTCTATGTGATTAGTCGGTGTCCAATATCGTGGTTGACTCCAGTCAGAGAAAAATTATTGTCCTTTTTGAAGGAAGCCCCCGAGTTACCCCCTGCCTTGGCATCTCCTGAAGGCTTGTCGTGCAGCGCCGCTTCTGCTTTGCTTAAATTGGTCTTGGTCTGTCTTTTTGCTTCCTCCTTCTTCCATTTCATCCTTCTGTTTTGGAACCAGATTTTGATATGCCTCTCGGTGAGGTTCAGCATTGCCGCGAGTTCAATACGCCGGGGTCTGGGGATGTATTTGTTAAAATGAAACTCCTTCTCCAGTTCCAGAAGTTGGCCTCTCGTGTAGGCCGTTCGGGTCCGTTTGCATTCCTCAGCGTCCAGTGGAAAGTTGTTTCCTGTCAGAAAAACAGATCGTCATCTGTACTCTAAAAAGAATCACAAATAAGACGCACTCTAATGAGATGAGTAGGTCGAGGAACCTGTGGATTCAGTGCCACAAGCCAGGGCCTGTGAAATCGAAAAAGATACACCTTGAAAGTGCCTCCTTCAAATGTTCTTGAATGTTACAGTAACAATATTTTACTAAGTATTGCAGGACGGCCTGTGTGAGAATCTAGGACAAACTACAAGCAAACGTTAATTCATTACAAAAACAACAGGGTGAAAATCATAAGAAATGTGGGGTCTTAATGGTTTTGCCTTCCTCTAAAACTTCCAGGTCCCATGCACTTCTTAAAGTAATTATAATGTTTCGAGACTGTTACCTCAGGCATCACCTCTCTAATCAAATTTTAAATCACATTGGTTCGATTCCATCTTAGTAAAGCCGAATGTCAGAATTGCAAATGCCAATCTTGTTTTGCAGAGAAGGGTAACAATCTGCTGGTGGCTGAATGAGCGCACACCGATGGATTTCCTTTTTCAGAAGTACACGCTTTAACATGCTTCCTTTGAATAATTACATTTTGCAGTTCACACAGTATTAAGTATTAAATATAATCAGACCTAATATTTTATTTGTTGGCTTACCTACCAGTAACTTCTGTGTGTTTAAGCATTAATGACTAAAGTACTTTTTATTGTAAAGGCTCTTCTTAATGAGCCATTTTCTCCCCTTGGCATATATCACTGTCCCAATGAAATAATTTCATCTCATTCAGAATCATCAAGCTAACTGCAGAATATCACATTCCATAAATATTCCCGTCTGTGCCTTGTAATGAAGGATTATTAAGAATTAAGTAGCATATATTGGTACAGGAACATTTCTTTGGTTCTTGCTCCTACATTAGCTTATGTCTTTGGGAACTTTTCTCATGGTGATGGGTATTGAAAACAGCGAGCATTATTCCGAATACAGAGGAAGGGGATATTAATTTCCCCCATCTGTATTTCTTACATTTTGGAATGCAGTGGTCTTTCATTCAGAAACGTAGTCGTTAATATTCCTTCACGTATATTATAAAGTTCTTAGAGTCAAGCTACACTAACAACCGTGGGGAAAACTGAATATTATCGCTAAGAGAATTTCTTGAAAACTTCATTTTTTACGGCATGAGTTAAAATATGAAATGTAGTTTGTACAAAGAATATTATCGCATTCATTATAGGTACTGTATTTATTATCATAAATAAAAGTAGAAAAATTTTCTCTAATCGCCCATGCGTCAGATAAATTAATGTGGACAAACACAGATACAATCTATTTCAACCGAATGTGTGCCTGTTAAACGTGGGCCTATACCTATATATTATCAGTTTCAACCTAACCCTTTACCAACTGTTACACAAATCTGCAGTATTAACATTTGAAAAATTAATTTTCAATCTGCACACCTGCATTCCACACTTCCACGATGAATTTAAACCTTTCTCAATAGTTCACTATCCAGTGTGCCACTATTGTAGAGGTTCTAATGTGTTGCTAAATATTAGTGTTTGTCGGGAACAAATGGCGCAAACCTCAGGTTCTCAAATGTTACTCGGCGCTTGTAAAATGTACAACATTTTAGAGACTACTGTGGTAGAAATGCTCCCCAGATTTGGCAAATCGGTGTTAGCCTGAGGGATATATGTTTATAACAAAACATTTCAACAATTGCCCATGGGGAAAGAGTACCCCATAGGCAATGGATTTTTTTTGTTAGAATTGAACCAATTGGTTAATCTGGTGCTCAGATCATCAGCAAAAGTACCTGCGATAAATTATGGAAGAGATCGAGTTCGGGCCCATCATGTTTCATTTACACAGGCCCATTTTTATGGCCAATATTGGGGATTTTCTCCACTTACCTGGGGGGCAGGGGGGGAGGTGATGATCATTTTTTTACGAAGGCAAAGCAATGGTTTCATTCCAGCCCAATCAATTATCTTCCGCTTTGTTCCCTTAGTCCCACTTGCACAGCAACCATCAAGCTCAACAGGATAAGCAAGTCAAATACTTGAGAAACGCAGCTTTAATGTAAGTCGAGTAACCAAGGCATGTGGTTTAATTTTTGCGTTTAATCGTTTTGCACCACGAGTTAAATTTGACATTACTAATAGAAGTAAATGAACGGAAATTTAGTGATGATTTGCAAAGGCTTTCAATTTCTTGATTTCCTGTTATATTTTGCGCTTCAGGTAAAAACTGATTTGAGCTCGTACTTATACGTGTGTATACTGTATTATATATACTCATACTTAGGAGTCCTTGTGCACACGCACGCACACCTATACATATTCTCTTACACAGTGAATACTTTGTATCTGAAGCATGTCGGATGGAGTTTCTTTGCCGTTTGTTCATTCGATTTCCTATTTATTATTAAGCGAAGGCTAAACTTAATAATCGATTAACTCGTCACCATACCTCCCCATTGATTTCTCCAAGTATGTGATTTGGTGTTCTTCATCCAAGGGAAAGGGTAGTGGCCCTGAAGCTGGAAATTGTCCCCATATTCGGCGTCGAAATAGTTAGGCTGTGAAATATAGCCACAGCTCGGATCTGTCGAGCTCTGGTAAGGGCTGAAATCCGTGTCATTCTGTTCCTTTAAATCAACGCAGCACGACCTGCGGAGAGAGCTCTGCGGAGTGCAGGCATACACACAGGCAGGTGGATTCGGAGCGTATCCCAGGGTCTGATATTGACACGCAGTCTCAAAACATTCTGCGTCTCCCTCCATGACTGTCTTGGTATCTAGCATCAACTGCGATCTTATGACAAGGTTTCGAGAATTCCTCCGGGGCACATGGAGTGAACTCTAACACCTGAAGCGAGCCTCCTCACCTTTAGCTTTGTCATGTGCTTACTGCAGAGTCTCCGATTGGTAGACAGGAAACGGGCGTTTAACATTTGAAAAAAATCCAAAATCTTTTACTGCTTCACATTGTAATACCGCACAGTACTTCTTTTTAAAAAGCTGTCCAGTGTGTGGTGCGAGAAATGCAGTTTTACAGAGTTCAACTCCATTTGATTGGAGTGAAGCATAACATCCTAATTATAGAAAGCATGTCGTGATCACAGGCTGCAAAGTACAACAAGTTCCATCAGACTGTGTTACGCAAGGGTTTGGAAAAGTAATTACGCTGTTTTTATGAACTATGGACTAATTTATTGATCGCCTTATTACGAAAATTAATAAGATGCAATACAAATATAAATTTTCTTTGGTAAAATAACTGCTGCTTGGTTGTGTTTTGTGGACCTGCCAATATATTCATCCAATATGTATGAAATTTAACTTAAAATGTACTGCAAAAATTCTTCCAGAGAGTTCATAGAATATCTACACACACACATTGACACACACACATGCAGACACACGCACATACAGGCACACACAGAAAAAAGAACAGACACACATGGATACACACACATACAGACACAAACACACACATAGATACAGATGCAGTCAGATACATACACAGAAACACGCACATACACACGCAGGCACATACTCATACACAGACGCACACATACAAACACAGATGCACACACAGACACTCGCAGATACACATACCTAGACACGCATAAACACATAGACACACATAAATACAAAGACATATATAAACACGTAGAAATACACAAAAATAAACACCTCCGCTTCTGTATTACGCAGAAATATTTTTATACAACCAAATGAAGGCTTTAGAAAAGCCATGTGCTGACATTTTTTAAAAAATCTGGAATGGGTTTGGTGATAAATCATTCGATATTCATCTCAAGCCCTAATTGGGGTATAATGTGTCAATTGCTTCTTCCAATCTTTCCACACGGTCAGTATTATAACAATTCGGATTAGATTTGTTTTTGTACAATCAAATTTGGATGGTCCCACACAACCTAAGTAGGTTATTTCACATCGCCGTAAATATATGACATGAATTTGGTAAAGTATGAAACATCATTCAAACAAAATAAATCTTTTTTAAAAACCGCTGATATAGGGTGAATGGCTAAAGAACATGTAGGACAAGTTATTGCGATGAGTAGCGTTTTTCCCATCTTTTTGGATTAGGAGAGTGGCTGCTTGGCCGATAAATAGGTCCAACTGCTGCTGGATTAGATTTTCTAGTCACAGTAGTTGATAACAAGACCACTAACAAAGGACTTGAGTCAGGTTTACAACATTAGTCTTGTGCCAGCTGTTAATTCACAGCAGAGTTTTTTTTGCTGATATGTGTTCATTTCTTGACCCTATAAGATTATGTAGGAGCAATCTTAATCAAACTGTTGTTTCTGGCATCATTCATTGTCAGCTAAAGAACAACGATCTTGTTGAAGTAAAACAGGGTCTAAAGTATTCTGCCTCCGCGGTGAGAATATTGATTTTTCTCCTGTTTAATATGTAGCCTGTGTACACAGTAGAAATAAATGACCTTTTCACCTGGTATCAGGTAGCAAAATACAGGTTGACTTGGCGACCAAAGTATGGGAAGTTGGTCTCGAACAAAACTAGGTGATATTCAATTCTGCTGCTTTTATATCAACATATAACTTTGAATGTAGCATTATTTCAAATTTTCCATTTCTCATCTTCCTTTATAAGCCCTCTAGATTTAAAACAAAAGTGCTTCAAGCGTGGCTGTGGGTAAGTTGAATCTCCAAAGTGCGGCATCCACTAACGAATCGCAACCAGACGTAATTGACAAATGACGGATTATTGTTCGAGTTATTTGATTTATTCTGAAAAATAGACAGAACAAAAAGTCCAAAAACAATTTATCACTTCATATATCGTTGGAATATAGAATAAATCTATGTTCTTACAAGTGGATCTTCTCTGGTGTACACACAATGATCAAAATTCTCAAAAGGTCATGGCTTTCCAGTGAAAATTTACTTCCTAAACGCTCTACAATGTAGCATTAATAAAAAACATATGGAGACATAGCAAATAATTGCAACAATAACTGGAGCAGACACACCCGGAGTTTAGAACTGATAAATACATATCTTCCGTTTTATTTGTTCATGCGATATTGACATTGCTGTGAAACCAGTGTTTCTGGCCCATCCTTAATTGATCTGTAGAATTTGGTGGTGAGCCGTCGTGTTGAAATGCTGCGACCCTTGAGTTGTAGGGACACCCGTAGTACTTTATGGCGGGAATCCAAGGAATTTGCCTCAGTGACACTGAAGGAACAGCGATTCATTTCCCAATCAGGATGGTAACTGGCTTGGAGGTGAATTTGCAGGTGGAGTGTTCCCATGTATCCGCTGCTTTTGTCCTTAAAGGTGGTAGAGGCCGTAGGTTCGGGAGATGCGGTTTAAGGAGCTCTGGTGAGTTGCATGATGCATGTTTCTGTGACTGTGCATTGGTGGTGGAGGGAGCGAATGCTGCAAATGGTACATATGGTTCCAATCAAGCGATGTGCTTTTTCCCGGATGGTGTGAAGATTCCCGAGTGTTCTTGGAGCCATATTCGTCCAGGCAAGTGGGGAGTATTCAATCACACTCCTGATTTGTGCCTTCTCAATGGCGAACAGGCCTTGGGAAGAACTGCAAAAATTGCATTGTCCCTAGCCTGTGATCTGCTGTTGTAGCCGCATCATTTATATCACTGTTCACTTCAGTTTCTGGTCAATGGTATTGCCCAGGATGTTGAGAGTGGGGCATTCAGTATTGGTAATGCCATTTAACATCAAGGAGCAACAGCTAGATAGGCTACGTGACCTGTTTCTGCTGCTAGTTCACATATTCTGTAAATCAAGCTCATCAATCCTGGGATGGCTGAGGAGACTCATCCAAAGGCTGGAGAGAAGTCCATTGATCCAATCTGAGGGATTCGACACATTGTATTTGCTTAATCGCAAGTCGTCTTCAACTGGTCAATTGACAACTCTGGGAAGAACACAGAATACAAATGCAAAAAGCATGCTTATAAAAATGTGAAGGCCAAAGTTCAACCTGATGAATTGATACCTATATTGAACGTTAATTAAAAATCAGAATGAATCCTTACCAAATACTGATGTATAGCAAGTCTTTGCAATGTTTAAAATATTAAAGATTTGTTCCCCATTGAAGGGGCATTCAAGATCTCAGTGCCCTTGGTTTAGGAGGCAGAGAAGAGCTCCTGTTTCTATTCCAGATCTTTGTCCGACAAGATCTATTGGGAGTGTATATGCACCCCATTGGAGCCTAGCGTGGCTATTTTGTCTTCGAGAACAAGTAAGGACAGAAATGGTGTTCAGCCCGCCTCTGAGATCGAGCGTTATGGATCTTGGGTCAATTCGATACAAGCGGAGCTGCTAACAAAGGAAATTGGACATGCTTTGTATCTCTCACGCAGGCCACTGGATTCGAAACGAGAACATTTTTTTTCTCTCCATAGATTCTGCCAGACCGGCTAAGTTTCTCAATCTTGTTTAAAGATTTGCAGACCCGCAGTTCTTTGTTTACTGTATTATAGTTGCACCTCAACACATTTGGAGCAATGCAGTGTGCACGGAGAACGAGTAGGGAACAGAACTAATTTCTAAAGTCGAAGATTTTTCAGGTTTGTTAGCGCCACAGTGAAATGCTTCAGCGATTGTATGTTTCTGATTTCTTTATTTCAATGTAGTGTAATTCAGACTGTAATTCAATTTGGGACAGCGAGCTTTAAAAATCTCTGGTAGAACAACGTAGATTTTAAGGAATATGTGAGTTTAGAAAGGTGATCGATCAATGACTGATACATTAAGCAACGCAGATGTTTTGCAATTACTGTTGGGTATAGAACGTATATATACCGGAACCAGCACTTTCGAGCTTTATTTATTTAGTTTAAAGTTATTGGTTTTATTTTGAAGAATGGTGAAAGAACGATCTGTTTTTATATATAAATGATATTCCAAATCCATTTGTACAAAACTCTCAATGGACCAGTCCCATATTCTAACCAGCCTAGATCCTCTGGAATCCTGTTTGCAAGATTCAGCAAATTGTACATTCTGTATGACTCGCTGATTGTTATTTTATGGTATGCACTGCCAAGCCATAATGAAGACTGACTGCTGCCATGAGGAATTAATTGATGAAAAATGCTGTCGGCTATTTAACTGAAATATAGTTCCGATTTTGTCCAATACCAAGTGCAAATATCTGCACAAAGCGTCGCATTACTTTCCGTTTTGGTTCATTTCCAAGTGAAAAACAATATGATGTTTGTTTAAAAATAGTAAAACATGTAATATTGTATTTCCCGGCATCAAAGTGAAAAAAAATTGTGAATGAAGAAGTCCCCAGAAGTATAATCCATCGCCTGTAGAGTGTTACACGCGAGATGCATTGCATTCTCTACTTGTCGAATTATAGCCGTAACTTAATGGCACAAAAAGCCGGTTCGATGCCGTTGGTTGCCTGAAAATTTTAATGTATCTGGATATTTTAGCAACTTGTTTTCCGCAAGAGGAGACTTCTGACAGCAGAGCTGCCAATTTCTCGGGACCAGCCTCTTAGAAGGTCAGTATGGGGGAAGAGGTGAAACATTGCGCCCATGCCCATCACACTACAGGAAGGATGTGATTACACTGGAGGCGGTGCAGAGGAGATTCCCCGGGATGTTACCTGGGATGGAGCCATGAAGAGAGGCTGGATAAGCTCGGGTTGTTTTCTTTGGAGCAGACAAGGCTGAGAGGGGACCTGATTGAAGTGCGTAAGATTACGAGGGGCCTGGACAGAGTGGATAGAAAGCAGCTGTTCTCCTGAGGTGAGGGATCAATAAAAATGGGGGCATAATTTCAAAGTGAAAAACAGGAGATTTGAGGACTTTTGTTTTACAAACAGAGAGCGCTGGGAATCTGGAATGGGAAGGAAATAGAGGCAGGAAACCTCGCAACCTTTAAAGAGGACTTGAACAGCGTTTGAAATGTCAAAACAGTCAAGGCTATGATCCAAGTGCTGGAAAGCGGGACCAATATGGCTAGGTTGATGCAGACTCAATGGGCTGAAGGTCGTCTTCTGAGCTGGATGACTCTATGTTTGTCAGGGAGTGTCAATAAAAGCACTGTGACCTCCTCAAAATAGCTTAAAAAAGACTGAATCTTAGTGGAAAACATACAGCTCGGTGTTTGCATTTCTGGCCTTGTTATCAGGTAACTGATAGCCTGCCTTAAAGAAACTAAATCCGTGAACAGTAAGTATGTAGTAATGTGGAGACAACGAGGTCGTTGCCTACTAGGATTCTGAGGTGAGCACCCTGCCTCTGTGACTAATAGGGCCATAAATTGTCGTTTCCAGCAGGACTTTATATTCTATAAATAATAGATATTTATTGGGAAATCAACATTAATGTTGAGTTATCACTGCAGTTTACAGCCTCCAGCAATGATAAACAGTGAACAGTGAACCAACCTTGGCTGCTTCTGTTTTTAATTAAAATTAATTATTAAACCCATTTCCAAAATTCAAGTAAACCACAAGGCGTGGCGGGTTAGTCATTTGGGATGAATAAGAAAGGCCAGGGGTGGGTTAAGATTAAATCTTGATCGCCAAAGCATCCGCTTCCAGTTTGGACTGAGATGGGATAGTGAATTTGTCAGTACTCCACTGTAAAGGGGGAGTGGAGTGTGGGTGCTCGTTGCAATATTTGAAATGAGGCGGTTTGAAAGAGATTTTTCACCGCTACTTGAAATTAACTTCTCCATCGCTTGTGTCCAGAATTGCGGAAAATCGCTCTTGAACCGGAAGCAAGAGTGGCATTTCGCGGGGTAGTTTAAGGTCGGGAAGCAGTGATGCTGCTTGTTTAGTGCCGTCTGGGAAACAATTTAGCTATTTCTTGTGAGAGACTTAGTTGTACAGTTTGAAGACTTAGATGCATGTTCGGTGCTTTGGATTTGATGCTGTAGATTGGAGTTGGGACGAGGAAGACCATCAGCAGTGATGCTTTGGTGTTGTGAGGGAAGATGCAGGTAGCGGGGTCCATGTCACAGGAGACAGTCCCATATAACAAGATGTACAGACAGAGGCTCCTGTTCCTCGACCCCTCAGAAAAGCAGAGCTTCTACAAGCTGAGCTTGGCACGTCACGTAATCTTGGACATTTGCCTTCTTTTAAAGAAGAAAATCTGCACCCGGCTGGACCAATTAGGCATTCATTGCCAATGGATCAAACGTGACCACTTTGTTAAGCTTTCAGATGGTACCACCTTCTAGGGCAGTGCCACGGGCATACCTAATACCTCCCTGTCATCTGTACCTAAAATTATGATAACCTGTCACCAAGTCACCCTTTATTTACATGTGCACAGTACATTGGCTGTGACCAGCCAGCTCAGAGTCAAGCCTTGAAGTCAGGAGACTCTCTGAATCCCCTGTTTATGTTTTTATATACCCCTACACTACTGCCTTACAGTGGTGGTGCTTATTTTCTCCACACCACCCGTGCTGTGAGTGCGTGTGTGTAAGTACAGAAGTCAGTAAAAACACAAGGTGCAAGATAATTATATTCGAAATTTCCACCACCAGGAAAAACCCCCATATGGCCAGTGAACCAGTAACAAGCAAAGCTTGGAACGAGCAATGCTTACATGAAAAAAGGTGAAGGACAGGGTAGGAAGCAAATCACAATAGAATTGGAAGGGGAAATAAAGCACTCCATCTCCCCCCCACCCCCCAACTGGCGATGCCCACCTCTCCCTAAAAGCAGCAAGAGTTGGTTGACACCAAATGATTCTTTTCCAGAAATACCCAGGCTCAAGCATTGCTGCAGAAGAGGGGCAGGTAGTCATCATAATGGGCACCTCCATGGCCCGCTGCCTGGACCTGTCAATGGCCAGCTTGGCCAGGCCCAGGAGCCAACCCACAAGAACACCTTCCAACCTGCTCACTCCCCCCTCACCCCCGCACCGTGTGCCCAAAGATCAGGAGCGTGGGGCTGATGTGCAATCAAAAGCAGACGAGAAGGTCTTTAAGGAAACTAAGAAGGGAGTGCAAATGCCCACACCCAATGTACACATGGTCCACAAACTCCTCGGTGCCGCAAAACAAAGGGTTGGGCTGTGAGTCCATGCATCACCACAATCTGCAGTTACATGAGTCTGCTGTGAGCAACACCCTCCACCCCAGATCCCCGAGGGAAAGAGGGAGGACTCCCAGGTAGAAAACCCTCCAGTGGGGATCCCCGGTGCCTTCTGATGAATGGGCAAGCAAAGGCATGTCTGGACCATGAATGAAGGAGGAGAGGTGGATGGTGTGCAGCATTAATCCATATAGGGCCCGTTGTTTCACCCCTCTAAAATCCACACTATCTATGTTGTGGAGGTGTCTCAGATTGTGGGGCACAGGCTCCCGGGCAGTTACAGGATCCTGGGGCTAATGTGAAATTTCAACTGAGCAGAGGTACATGCAGACCGAAACCCCTATTTATATCTGTCAACCAGGGCTCCCTGATTGGCCCAGGCTAAACAAACCCAATCAAGGATCTCATAGTCAAAAAGATCCACCTGGTTCCAATCACTGCAGTATCAAAATGCAAAGGGCATATGATGGTCTGGCAGTTGTGTAAATTTCCCTGTGATGACAAAAAGGCAAACAACCGAAGTATATTCACATTATGAAAAGTGCCAAAGTCTTTCACTGGAGTTCACTCTCAAAAATTCACTGAGCTAATTGGAGGGATTCACATCTGAAATTGTGAGGAAAATAGTCACAGATCGCGATGCACAACATATTTTCTAAACCAAAACTTTGTAGATGAGGTGCTAATTTGTAAGGATTGTGGGGGTCAAAGTCATGTTTTTAAAGACAGGTGATGACAGCAGATTTTATTGAGAGAGAATCATTACCTGGGGAAAAAGAACAATTAGGATTGTCAGACTAAAGGTCAACAGCAAAATGAGAAAGCTTTTAAGTTTGTATCTCTGACTAGCTCAAAACAGGCATGGCATGCAATCCGTTGCCCACAAAGGGCAAAACAAGCACCTCCAAATCAATAAGGAATATTTGTCAATTGAAAATCTGTCCAGGTTGATTCTAGATTCTCTGGGAGTAGCCATGATGCTTTCCTACTGAGAAATCCAACAACCCTGATGTGTTCACATCTGAGGTACCCTACCCCAGAAAGGGCACCCTTCTCTTAATATATATATGCATTCACAGGATGTAACTTTGCCAGTATTTATTGTCAAATCCTAATACCCCTTGAGATAGTGGTGGTGAGCCATATTTTTAAGTACTGCAATCCATGGGGGGGTAAAAACACTCAAGATGCTGTTAGGAAGTTTCAGGACTTTGAACGAGCAACAGTGATTGAGCAGCAATACTATTCTAAGGCAGGATAGCCTGGGGCTTGCAGGAGAATGTACCGGTCATGGTGCTGCTATGCATCTGTTGCCTTTGTCCTTCTCAGTAGTAGACACTGAAAATTTGGAATGTGCTGCCAAAGGAGCTGTGGGTGACTTGCTGCAGTGCATTTTGTAGATGCTACCACTGTGGATCAGTGGCTAAGAAAATGAATATTTAAAGTGTTGGATTTGATGTCAATCAATCCAGCTGCTTTGTCAGAGGTGATGCTAAGCTTCTGGAATGTTATTGGAATATTGCAGTCACCCAGGAAAGTAAATAGCATTCCAGCGCAATCTTAACTTGTGCTTCATATATGTTGGATGGGCTGGCAGATGTCCTACATTGCATTGCAACATCAACATCACAAATGCTTCAGCTGGGCTGTGCTATCATCTCTCTGATTGTGGACAATTTGAGTGGCAGAACCACTAGTACCACAAAGATTTGCTGTTATCCGTCTCAGATTATGCTTTCCGTTGATTACCAATTAAGAACCCAACTGACAGAGTTGTTGATCCAAATCCAAGTTGGACTTGAGTCCAAATTGAGTCATCTTGCTTTTACTTATAACTTTGCTTGACCTGCAAGCAATCAACAGTCAATCCTCAGTTTAAAATAAAAATTAGTTTTAAAATACATTGTTTTGAAAACTTGCATTCATCTGTGCATAGAGTTATTGAGTCAGCATAGAAAAAGGCCCTTCTCCACCCATCAAAAACAACGTACTAATTATTCGATTTCCATTGTTCAGCTCTTGGCCCACTGTGGTTTCTGCCTTGGCATTGCCAATGTGCGTCTAAATACTTTTAAAATGTTATGAAGGCTTCTGCCTCTACCCCTTTACTGGCTGGGAGTTTTAGATTCCCACTACTCTCTGGGTGAAATTTTGTTTCCTCACATCCCCGCTAAACCTTCTGCCCCTTACCATAAATCTATGCCCCCAGTTATTCATCATTTTATCAAGGGGAAACGTTTCTTCTTGCCTTCCTTGTCAATGCCCCTCATAATTTTATACATCTCAATCATGATCCTGCTCAGTGTCCTCCACTCAAGGAAAATAACTTCAGCCTATCCAATCTCTCTTCCTAATTAAAACATTCCCAGCTATAGCAACATTGTAGTAAATCCCCACTGCACCTTTTCCAATGCAATCACAATCTCCTATAATGTGGATTCCAGAACTGCGCACAATACTCTAGTTGTGGCCTAACCAATATTGCATACATCTCCTCCTGGTTCTTAAACACTATGCTTCGGCAAATAAAGGCAAATATCCCATATGCTTTCTTAACCAATTTGTCCATCTTCCTAGTATCTTAAGGCAACAGTAGATATGCACATCACTGTCCCTCTGATCCTTGGTGCTTCCTGGGTTCTTAATGTTCCTCATGTATTTTCTTACCATGTTTGTCTTGCTCAAGTGCATTCATTCACAATTATCTGTATTGAATTCTATTTGATACTGATCAGCCTATTCCACCAGTCCATCTGTATCTTACAATAATCTAAGGGCCATTCTCCTCACTGTTTACCACCCAACCAAGTTTTGTATCATCTGTGATCACTAATTACTGAGCAACCTTTCTACATTCAAATCTAAATTGTTCGCATATACCACAAAACAATGTATAGGATGGGCTGAATGGCTAAAATTGTTGATGAGATTTGACGGTTGCATGACCTTGAATGAGTTCTGTGAACATTCCCATACATGCTACAGAGAGCGCAATCAAAACTTGTTTTCTGTACTGGCAAGCAGTTTGTCGTCTGTATCTGCTTTTCTGTGCTGGCTGTTTGTTACAGTGTATAAGAGAGAGAGAGTTTCATCCTGAGAATTTGACTTCACCTCAGACTGGGATTGTGAACAGTGCCAGGAACAAACCTAAACCTCCAGACCAACCATCAATCAAGGTGTCCCTGATGGGCAGAAGGGCCATGTGACTTATTGTTCTCTTTTTCCTTTCTTTTCCATTTTTTTACTCTTATTATCATTATTAAACACTCACATTTAAGCAAATTGCTGTTGTTGAGACTTTGCTTAACTACATCAAACTGGAATCCAAAAGAACCGCTTGCGTGCACCCTGTGATCCAAGACAAACAGCAAGGGTCCCATAAGTGAGCCCTGCTGAATCCCACTGGACACAGACTTCCAATCTCAAAAACACCTCATAACCAACACCCTGTACTTTCTGCCACTCAGCCAATTCTGGATCAGATTAGCCAAATTTCCTTGGATCACGTAGGCTCTAACATTTGCTATCAGTGTCTCATGTGTTACCTTCTCAAAAGCCTTGCTGAAGTCCAAGTAGACTACGTTGAATGCATTGTCTTCATCTACACACTTGGTCACCTCTTCAAAAAGTTTATTCAACCTGGTTAAAACCGTGCTGACTGTTCTTGATTAATCCCTACCTCTCCAAATACAGATTAATTCTGCCATTCAGAGATTCCAATAGTTTTCAATAATTGCTTCCAATGGTTCTCCCACTACTGAGGTTAGACTGACTGGCCTGTAGTTTCCTGGTTTATCCCTTGCTCCCTTCTTGAATAACAATAGCTCATTAGCTGTCCTCCAGTCCTCCGGCACCTTTCCTGTGGCCAGAGAGGAAATCAAAATTGGTGTCGGAGCCCCTGTTATTTCCTGTCTTGCCTCACTTAACAACCTGGGATACATTTCATTTGAACATAAAGATTTATCTACTTTTAAGGCTTTCAGACCACTCAGTCCAATCTACCTATAATTTCTTTAAGTATATTACAGAAGCTGTTTCTGATTTCTATTTTTAAGTACTACTTTATTGTTCCTAATCAACCTGTTCAGAGATGTTAAAACACACCTCTGGAGCAGGTGGGACTTGAAGCATGGCTTCCTTGGTCTAGGGTAGGGACACTACCACTGTGCCACAAGAGGGCCCTAAAATGTTTGCCTCAACAGTGAGCATTGACACAAGTGAAGAGTATTATGTCACACCGCTGACTGGTACCTTGCAGGTAGTGGACAGGGTATTGGGGAGGTGGGATGTGAGCTACCACAAAATTCCTAAACTCTGACCTGCTCTTATAACCAATGTTTTTATATTTCAAGTCTAGTTATTTTCTCTCACCATGAAAGAAATGCTTTGCAGCCGTGTTCCTCCTAACGAAGTGGATAACCTCATACTTCAACATTTGTCATTCTCTTTCCAACTCACTCACCCTATCCAAATCTCCTTGATGCCTCTTTGCATCTCCTCACAACTGACATTGCTAAGTTTTGTGTCATGCATAAACTAGGATATATTACAATTGTACCCACATCCAAATGATTAATATACATTATGAACACCTGGGGATCAAGTATTGATCCTTGTGGTACCCCATTTGTCACTGGTGAGAAATTCGTTCATTTATTTTTAATCTCTGTTTTCTGTATGTTAAGCAATCTTCAATCTTCCAATCTACAGACAGCATTGCAGAATTAATAAAATTTTAAAAGGCCAACAATGGACCCATTAATCCTGTGGCCATCTCTTTCAACATTCCAGTATGAAGGTTATCAGGTTCTGAAGATTCCAAATCTTCATTTTTGAAGATCTAGCTTTGAAAATCCCTCAAAGTTGCTATTTTTAATGGACTGCATCAGTGACTGTTCATGTCCTGGTAGCTTACTCTTCTACTAACGCTGTATTCTTGGATTGCCAAGGCTGCACTCCTATATTTACTTATAGGCAGAGTCCCAGTGCTTTTGTAGACAGCATCACTGTCCATGGATTTCACCAAGTTCCAATATTTCTCAGCTGAACCAAATAAATATTACCTGTGGGTTTCCTTCATCCACACTCTCAGCTGACCGAAATATCAATGGCTCCCAGGATCCTTCTGAGCCCTGACAGGTTTGGAGCAGATGCCAAAATCTTACCCCTGTACTTTTACTATGAGTCATTGCAGTTTGGGTGGTACACTTTCCAATGGCTTATGATCAGTTTCTATCAGGAATTACTTACTAAACAAGGATGTACAATCTTGTGATCCCCAATACTAAAACAATTTCTTTACATTTTATTATAGCAATTAGGTTATGCTTGGCATAGGCTTTGGGATCCATATATAATGACTTTGCTATCTTGTGTGATGTATGTTCCTAGCTCTTTCAATGAAATAGTCACTTCTGGGATTGTCTTCTTCTTGAGTTGTGGTGCAACAAGTTACAGGTATGTGTGGATAATCTTTACTTGAGAGACTCAAACAAATGTTGATGCTCCTCATATTGTAAGTATCTTACATCTTTCTTTACAAACTCAGTCAATGATGATGCTTTGTCAGAAAATTTTGGAATGTATGGTGCCAAGATTTTGAACAGTCCAAAGCTTCTTCGCAAATTGTCTTTGTCTTTTGGAGTAGACGTGCTTCTCACACCTTCGACTTTGCCTGGTCCAAGAAAGGCCTGAATATGTAGAGCCAAAAATTGATCAGATTTACATTCACAGCTCTTACTGTTGGAAATGAGATCTTCAGTGTGAGGTACTGCCATCAGTGAGAGAAGGTTCTAGTCATTTGGTTTTGCTCATTCCTAGAATATTATCAACACTGCATTTGCATCCAGACACATTATTGTCAACGTGTTACTGGGACAGACCTTGATTGAGAGAAAAGCCAAAAGGTAATCTCTGAAAGCAGAATCTTCCAACTGGTCTTCTGAAGGCATTGACTTCCTGAGATTTCTTATCTAAGTATACTGACTAATATCCAGCTTGCAGAATAACATAGCTTTTGTGATGTGGAAGACAATTCCTCTAACATTGGAATCTTGTGTGTGCATCTTGTTCAGGTGGAATTGAGACATCTCGAATCTAAACATCCCCTGATTCTGCCAATATTCTTGAATATGCATCAAAATGATCTGTTCCCATCTGTGCAGTGAGGCAAATGAAGGATGAGTCTATTGTGCTCCCAATCATCCTCTTGTACTTAAACTTTCCTTTATGCATGAATGCTGCACTTTCTGTGAGGGTCAATTCATGCAATTGTGGTTTCTTTGAGACGAAATTCAGCGTCATTATTTACATTTCCTAAGCAATCAAATCTGTTTGGGCACAATTATTATAAATCCTGTGCTGACCCATTCTGAGCATTCTTGGTCTCTTCTGCTGCATGAGTATATTGGTGCTCTCACGGATAGTCACAATGCTGAGATCCATCTACTCTGGTAGTCCCACTACTGATGATCCGCTTGAGCCTACAAAGTAAAATATTTGTAGGTTCAATGTTGATTTGCCATAGTTGCACTACATTGCTAATAGTCACTACCGATGTAAACAAAAAAACCATTAATTTAAAGCTAGGCCACAAATGCAGTTTTAAAAGAAATCACCATGGCTACAGGAATACTTAGGTTAATACTTAACATCAGACACATAGATAACTCACAAACACATTAATAACTTGTAAACACAAAAACCTAAATGAGAAATGATATATAAAAGATATCGAAATCATACAGTCGACATCAAAATTACCATTAGTAAATTCACAGCTCACTTACTGGGTTCTGCAACTGCTTAGTCTATAAATCACATTTGCATTCTTTGTTTAAATTTTGAACTTAGATAGGGACATCTGTGGCCCACAAATTCATGCTGGAGGATTTAGTATACAGTATAGTACTTCCTTTTGCTCTTCTTTTGTGTTTGTGAGTACAGTATGTATGCAGCAAAATGCAGCATTTGCAGTGGTCTTAAGGAGTTTTAGCTCTATTGGCAGCATGTATCTGTGTTGAAGCCTTAATTATTCACAGTGAAATAAGCGGATAGTATTTAATAACAGCCTTGATTTTAGGATGTGGTGGTGTGATGCTCATGTCACTGTAATAGTAACCCAGAGAATCCCATGCTAATATTCTGGGGACATACATTCAAATCCCACCAAGGCTGATGGTGAAATTCGTACTGCAATAAAAAGCTGTGCTATTGGCAATCACTGTCAATTGTCATAAAACCTCATGTGGTTTACTTTAGGGAGGGAAATCCAGCCCACCTGTGACTGAAGTAACTCTTAATAGTTAGGGATGTAAATGCTGGCCTATCTAGTTTTACAGTCCACTGGGGTAGTGTGCTGGAATTCAAGCCCTGTTATTCTCAGAGTCATCACAGAAGTGAACAATTTTTAAAAAGTACACAGAATTCCCCAAATTGCCTGTCTTGACAAAAAGCTCAGACCAGGTTTTTGTACTTAACAAGAACAAATCTATTTATTTGTAATAAGCAGATAAATAATTATGAATTACCGGCATTTTTTGTGCTAGTTAAACTTCTAATCACCCTATGAACTCTCCCTCGACAACATATAGGCAGGCACAGGCAGTAAAAAATAACACATGGGTTTTATGGGCAGAGGGAAAGACGAGGAATGAAGTTTAGCGTTCACTGTCCACAGGTTCTGCTGAGATGATTCTTATGCTGATTGATCTTCAGCCTCCAGATACTTTCACCTAATTTCTAGAGGCACAGGATAACTAATTCCTACTTGCAGAGGTTTTTGACTTATCAATTAAAAGTCACACTTACAACAACTGGAAAAGGGAAATAAATTGATCGTCTTCAAGCTTGAGATACTGTTTACTGCAGAGAAATTATATATGTCCTGCCTTTGAGGAGATCTGCTTACCGGTCCCAAACATTCACATCTCAAAGAAGTTCAGTTACATGGGAGCCAATCACATAGTTGTTGGCAGGCAGATCAATTCCCATTTGTTAGTCCACAGACCAATCCCTGACTTGTTCCTCACCAAAGTTCCATTTGTGCATACCCCGTGGCTCCTGTTCATTTCCAATTAAGGCCTCCACTACTGCTTGAACAGGTAGCTACGTAAATAGTATATATAATGACTGTCAAGTTATTTGATATTAAAAAGTTCAGCAGTCCTTAGTTTTTAGAGCAGTTTATTTCCCATTCAGTCAAAAGTTAGGGAAATGAAATCATATATTGCCCCTACACTGGCAATGCACTTGTTCCATGTTCAATTTTTTAAAAAAGAGAATGAGGCAGAAAGCCACATATCTGAATTGACTGGTGGTATAAATAAAACATTATAAGAAGTGTAGCTGTTAAAATTTTAAAGAAAAGATCTTAGTAGATTAAGAAAAAAGATTAAAATGGTGAGAAACAAATTCTAGTATAGCCACATGTGAAACAATCCACTTTGGACTTAACAAGGACAGATCTGAATATTTTCTGAATGACTAGAAGCTGTAAAAGTCTAAAGTAACTTGGGTGTGGACTAAGATTTTGAAACTGTCATTTAACCCTTGGATTCAGGTATTTTCCTCTGGTATGATGCCTAAAACTGAACACAATACTTGAGGTATGGGCTAACTAGACCATTATAAGGCTGCACAATGATATTGCCTATAATTTAACCCTTAGAGATTAGGTATCATTCAAATTAATGCACATGATACTTTCCCAAAACCAATGTATTCCTTACAACACAACAGTCCAGGTGTGGTGAAGGCTGCACAATGCCTACTAACTCCTTGTATTCTTGATCTAGATGGTGCAAAACCAATGAAAAGGGTTAAGGAAAGGCTGGCACTTATTTCCAGAGGACTAGACCACTGGACTATTATGTTGTAAAGAATACATTGGTTTTGGGAAAGTATCGTGCGCATTAATTTGAATGATACCTAATCTCTTAAGGGTTAAATTATCGGCAATATCACACAAACCAAGATTGTATTCCCTGTAATCTAGAATATTAAGTGATTCCTGATTGGTAGAGGGAAATTATTTCTCCTGACTGGGGAATCTACGATTAGGAAACAAACAAACATATGAACATACAATTAAGGAACATGAGTAAGCCATTTGACCATGCAAGCCTGCTCCTCCATTCAATAAGATCATCACTGACCTGATTTTAACCTCAACTATACATTCCTTCATACCCCCAATAATCTTTCAACCTATCAGTAATCAAGAATCTAGTTATCTCTGCCTTCAAAACATTCTGCATCCACTGTCTTTTGAAGAATAGAATTGCAAAGACTCATAAAATTTGGAGATAAAGAATGTCTCTTTATCTGTTTTAAATGGGTGTCCATTAGTTTTAAACTATGACTCCTAGTTCTGGGTCCTCTGACAAAAGGAAATATCCTTTCAACATTCATCTGGTCAAGTCTGTTCATGACCTTATGTGTTTCAAATAAGTCACCTCTTCTAGCCTTTCCTCATAAGGCAATCTAATCATTCCAGTCATTAATTACTAAACCTTCTCTGAACTGCTTCAAATGCACTAACATCCTTCCCTAAGTACACTGACCATTACTAGACGCAATACACCAGATGTGGTCTCGCCAATGCCCGGTATAACTGAAGCATATCTTCCCTACTGCTGCATTCAATTGCCCCCACAATAAAATATAACATCAGAGATAATAGGCACTGCAGATACTGGAGAATCCGAGATAACAAGGTGTGGAGCTGGATGAACACAGCAGGCCAAGCAGCATCATAGGAGCAGGAAAGCTCTGCTCTTATATGATGCTGCTTGGCCTGCTGTGTTCATCCAGCCCCACACCT
>JAHRHZ010000249.1:75678486-75786062 GCA_024137785.1 Ginglymostoma cirratum
AGGAGCAGGAAAGCTTGATGTTTCGGGCCTAGACCCTTCATCAGCTCTGCTCCTATGATGCTGCTTGGCCTGCTGTGTTCATCCAGCTCCACACCTTGTTAAAACATAACATCAATTTGCTTTTTGATTATTCACTGTGCTCGCATATTAAACTTCTGCATTTCATGCACTGAGCCACCCAGATCTCTCTGCATCTCAAAACTTTGCAGCATCTCCCCATTTAGATAATAAGCTTTTTTTTAATCTTTCTGTGAAAATTGCACATTTTCCCACTCTACTCCATTTGGCAGATTCATTTAACCTATCATATCCTTTTGGAGGGTCCTTATATCCTCTTTACAATGCAACTTCCAACCTATCTTTGTGTCATCAGCAAATTTTGCTACCATGCCTTCAGCTCCTTTGTTCAAGCCATTTATATAAATTGTAAATAGTTGAGGCACCAGCATCACCCCACAGCACACCAGTCATGACATCCTGCCAGGCTGTAAAAGACCTACTTATTCCTACTCCCAGCTTCCACTACAGTGAAAAGTTTTGCTCTGTGAGCAGTACGAGCAGATCACAATATGCAAGGACAAACAGATCATAGGGTGTTTAGACAGAGTGAGGCATAATATATTACAGCTGCACAGGAGTTGCGCAAAAGCAAGGTTGACATTAGATTTGGAATTAGAGATGTCCATTCAGCAGTCTAATAACAGCAGGGAAGGAGCTGTTCTTGAACCTGTTTTGTACATATGTTTAAACTTCTGTATCTTCTGCCTGATGGAAGATCTTGGAAGAGAGTATTACCACGGCAGGAGGAGTCTTTCATGATGTTGGCAGCCTTTCTGTGGCATCAAGAGGTGTACAAGGAGTCCATGGATGGGAGGTTAGCTTTTGTGATGGTCTGGGCTGTGTGTACAACTCTCTCTAGTTTCTTATAGTCCTGGGCAGAGCAATTGCCATACCAGGCCAATATGCACCCAGAAAGAATCCTTTCTATGGTGCATCTGTGGAAGTTGATGAGGTTCCTTATGGATGTGCCAAATTTCCTAAGCCTAAGGAAGAAAAGGCATTGTTGTGCCTTCTTGATCATCGCATCTACTTGGGAGGTCCATAACAGATTGTTGATTAATGTCACTCCTAGGAACTTGACTGTCTCTGCCCTCTCTCCCTTAGCTCCATTGATGTAAATAGCTCCATTGATGTCCTCCTCCTTTCTTCGTGAAGTCAGTGATCAATTCTTTAGTTTTGCTGATATTGAGAGAGAGATTATTAACATTGCACCATGACACCAAGAATTCTATCTCCTTCCTGTATTCTAACTCGGCATAGTTTGATATCAGGCCTACAACCGTGATATGGTCAGCAAACTTGTCTTTGGCACTTGTGTAAAATTTGGCTACACCATTGTGAGTGTTCAGGGAGTACAGTAGGGGGCTGGGTATGCATCCTTGTGGGGTGCAGTGTTGAGGATTATCGTGGAGGAGGTGCTGTTGTCTATCTTCACTGATTACGGTCTGTGAGTCAGGAAGCTGAGGATCTAGTTGCAGAGGGAGGAGCCAAGACCCAGGTCTCAGAGTTTTGAGATTAGTTTGGTTGGGATTATAGTGTTGGGAGCTGATGTGCCACCTTATCAAATGTGTTCTGGAAATCTAAGTACAATGCATCTAAGTAATAAATCTAAGTAAAGTGCATCCACTGGATCCCGTTTACTACAATACATTTTATTTCTTCAAAGAACTCCACTAATTTAGTTAAACATGATTTCCCTTTGACAAAACCAGGTTGGATCTTGCTGATTATCTTGAAATTACTCACATACCCTATTATATATCTTTAGTAAGAGCTTCTAATATTTTCCTATGATATCTAATTGGTCTGTAGTTTCCTGTTTTCCACCTCCTTCCCTTTTTGAATAAAGGAGTTATTAGCTATTTTACAATCTAAAGGAATCTTCTCCAAATGTAATGAATTTTGGAACATTAAAATCAATAATAGCTACTTCCTTTAAGATCCAAGGATCAAATCCATCAGGTCTCAGGGAATTGTCATCTCACAGTTCCAAAAATTTAATCAGTGCTTCTTCCTTGGTAATTGTAAATTTCTCAAGTCTCCCCCTCCCTTTCAATTCCTCATTTACAGCTTTTCTGGGATGCTACTTGGATCCTCTCTAATGAAGACCAATGTAAAATATCTGTTCAATTTATCTCCCATCTATTTATCCCTCAATACTAATTCCTCAGATTCATTTTCTATGGGACAATGCTTAGTTTGTTAATGCTTTTTTTCCTTCAAGTACCTGAAGAAACTTTTCTTATCGGTTTTTATATTTTTGGCTTACTTTCTCTCAAACTCTAATTTTCCCTTTTTTATTCATCATGTCTTTTTGACACATTCTGTCCAATCTTCTGACTTTCCAACTATCTTTCACAATTACATCTTTTTTTGAGGTTGATACCATCTTTGACTTTTTTTGGTTAATCATGGATGGTGGGTCAGTCCCTTGGAATTTTTCTTCTTTGTTGGAATGTTCCAATTCTGCACTTTCTGGAATATTTCCTTAAATGTTTGTCATTGTATCTCTATTGATCTATCCCTTCACCCAACTTGCCAGTTTACTTTCATGCCTTCATAATTGCCTTTGTTAAATTCAAAGTAGTGGTCTTAGATCCGCATTTCTCTCCCTTAATCTATGCGTAAATTTCAATCATATTATGTTCACTGCTATGCAGGGACACTTTCAGCACGAGGTCAGCAGTTAATCATACCTCATTGGTCAAAACCAGGTCGAGTATGGTCTACTATCTGGTTGGTGCCATAACGTACAAGTCCAAAACATTGTCCTGAAAATGTTCAATGTGTTCCTCATCTAGATTATTTTTTCTAATCTGATTTTTCCAGTCTTATATATAGGTTAATACCCCCATGAAAATCACCATACCCATTTGAAAGTTCAAATTATTCCTTTCTTAATACCTTTTCCTACTTTCTGGTTACAGTTAGTGACATTGTATGAAAATTAGAATCAGGCATTTTAAGAATGCAATTAGAAAACACTTAATAACTGATGATGGAATCTTGCAAGTCTCTGTAGCAAACAACAGTTGATGTTGGGCCAGTCTTTGAATTTAGACTAAGACTTTTATATTTCTGTTACCAGGGAAATGAAGGAATATAAGCAAAGGGTTAGACCATGTTCTTACTGAATGGTGGAACAGGCAAATAAATAATTTATGTCTCACAAAACATTTTTATGCCTCATGAAAATATAATATGTAAATTTTAAATTTGAATGGACTAATTTGAGATGACTGTTTGCAAGATTACTTCATTCTGATATTCCTCGACTGTTTTAAGTGAATACGTAGACGTGTGAAAATAAACGTTTAAAGATGTCTATCATTTTGTAGTGGAATAAGATAAGAATGTGTTAACCAAATATATACTCATTTCATAACTTCTTACTTGCATACTCAAACTGACCTGTAGATGTTGCTGATTCAGATAACGAGGCTATGGACCATAGTTTTGATCGTATTACATTCTAAAAAGATTTCAGGATGAGGCATGTTGCCGGTTTGAAAAGAGCAACTGGATATAGTTCAGTTCAATGGAGATCACGCTACACTAACAGCTCGAGGCCATTCTATGCATGCCGGTAAATGAGCTGCATCCCAGTTAAATGATTCTGTTTTATTTAGTTGGAATCGTCTACATTCTGCTAATGTTAAGAATTTGAGATGTAAAACTGTCAGTGACTTTCCACTGGACTCTAATTACGCTGCGTTGGCATAATCGGAGGGAGCCAGTCACAACCCCTTGATATCATTATGTTTCAATCAGATCGCCACGGTGATGCATGATACGACGGCCATGGAGATCCCCACTTCTCAACACTCCCCGCCCCCTCGCCTGAGGCGGAGTGACCATCAGGTTAAACTCCCACCAGTCATCATCTCTGGTGAGATAGCAGTACTATGGGCCTTTAGGTTTGTGGCGACCTCACCTTTACCTTCCCTGGTGCACATCTAAAATGGTTTTGCATTACGGTAGTCCTGTCTTCATGGACGAGTAGATGCTATAAAGGAGGAAAATCATATCTATGTTAAACATGATTTCCGCTGATCGGAACGATCCCTTGGAAAGCTTCTTGCTCTTCTAATAATAACCGGCAAGACCTTTTTGTCACGAACCTGCATCCCTTCTCTAACACTGGTCCTACAATATCAGTAACAGTGTCAAACAAGTTATAACGACGTGCACTAGTAACTAACTCATGGCTATTCAAACTCATTCACGCCAAATCAAACACATTCACGAACGAATTTGGTACTAAACATTAGCGATACAAAAAGCCCACGAGGCACTCCATGCTTTTTCCCATTAGCACAATCAAGTTTTCTCGACAACTTCGTTGTTCAAGCGTATTGTTTGAAATTATGTATGTATGTAAATATATTTTTAGCATGCTTTCAAATTATGACTGTAATTCACACAATATGTAATGGTCTCCGAGCGTTAAGTCTGAGATCAGTTTTTAATGTACAGCAGGAATCGAAACTTCTGGCGAGACATTTGTACTTTTGGAAAAAATTGCTTTTATCTGTTAAACTACGCATACAAAGACCCCTACCACGATTTCTGTTAGGAATGTCTCTGACCATGGTTTATTGCTGAATATATTCTAAAGGGAACCAGCGGCGGTGCCATACAGTGCACGCTGCAAACAGTATGTTATGGCCCTCAGCAATTTGTGGGAGGAATGAATGTGACCGGAGAAGGCCGGTTAAAGCTTCGGAAAGGTTGTGGCAAATCTGACCGTATGATGCAATTTCGTTCCGTCATCTTTCCGCGGTGTAGTTTATATCCATTTAAAGCCAAATCTGATAAAACAGGGTTAATCAGCAGCACTAATAAGCCACAAAGGATTAGCGATAGCGCTGTGGTGCCACTCACTGTATATATTCCCACGTTTCTACCATTTACTAACACAGAATCAGAATGGATGTATAATTTATAGGTTCCAAGATTTAAGAAAAGCTCACACATACACCCATGCGCATCTCTGGAGATATTGCCCCAATTTATCCCATTCGGTAATTCAATGACCCTGGGATCGTGATCTTTTACTGTTACATTTTCTATCTTCCAACAAATAAAGTTATTTCAATAATACACCGAGGACGACATTTGCACGACAGTCGCCGGCATTCCTATGTACCATGTTCTCCCATTTGCACTAACGAACCCAAATACTACCCAACGCTTTCTGCAATCCTTTGAATAATGTTTGGATTTAACGGCAAGTTCATAAAAATATCCTTTTCGTCGGAATACTCGTTCAAATCCATTTCATGTACTAGTGTGTTTAGAGATCGGTCAAATTGGAAATTAATTGCACACAAGAGCATGAATTATTTGTCGAGACTCCCCTCCAAAAATAAGCTCCTGAAATAAGCGCCCAATCCTGAAAACCGTGTGATTATCAGACAAAATTATTTTAAAACTCTTTATTTGCTATACGTCAACACATTAGCCGAAATGGACACAGGTTGCTCGATGCATGCAACAGATATCCAGGGTGGAGCGGGGAAACCTTCGATTCTTATAAAAGCATAAATCACATTAAACAGCTCCATTGACTGGGCCCCCTTAAGACACCAAGTTCGGCTTCTTTCAGACAAATAGTCACAAAAAAGTAACTTTTTAAAAAATCAGCTATATTACCAATATGAGGCACACGCTAATGGAACAAAGATGGCATTCTTCAACCTGCTTGACACTTTAAAAAGAAATAATGTTAGTTTGAAAGGGGTGACAAAGCGAGCAGAAGCATACTGTGTTCGCCTGGCGCTTGCCGCGTAATTCAGTCTCCAAAAAAGACACTGATCTGCCACGTGTCCAACCATCTCCAACATCACCACCTCCAACCAAAGGCCTTTCGAAAGCTCCAGCATCACTGATTGGAGATGTTTTATGCTTATTAAAAGCTCCTGATCCTTCACAAGTATCCTTTTTCATCAACATTGTTCAGGTGGCCGCACTTCCAAACAGTAGATGTCGGTGCGCAAAACAAAACTTTTGCGCGCATTCATCTCTGATTTTCCCCTAGTTTCCCGGCGGGGTACCAGCTGCTAGCTCGTGAAAAGACGGCTTATTAATTGTTCTTTGTCATGCAGAATTGCTTGATTTCTAAAGAAACTCACAAAAGAGCCATTTGGAGGATTCGAGTATTTTTCCTTGCGAATATTCCGTCATTTGCATCTTTCACCTCGTCTACCAGACACAGGTACTAAGTTCCGACTCTTTTGTTTGTTCCGTCGCCTTATTAACCAAAAGAGCCTGATTTATTACAAGCTGCCTTTTCAATCCTACACTATAAGTTTGAGAAACTTTTAAAATCCGAATATTGTTCAACAAAACAAGGCCGAAAGCGGGGTAGCGGGCTGGGGAGACGCGGTGCGTTTTGCGCTTTGTGCTGTGAAATGAACGGTATGCTTGGCCACATTATGAGACGCGCTACTCGCTCAAGCTGCAGTTAAATAATTACATTATTGTCATTTCCACTCCTCAGTGGCTTGGAGATGTAAAATTCAAAGGAGTCAATAGCCTGCTTTGCGGGATTAGTATCAATTTTGTTTCTTCCTGGAGCAGTTTCTATCAGACACAAAGAGGGAAGAAAAGAAACTGTGACAATAACAATGCAGAGAAGCGTCAATAAAGACAGCACGTTTATCAGGTGTGTGACACCGACTTTGATAAAATTTATGAGCATCTAAACTGCAAGCCCCGAAAAGAGAGAGAAGGTGGAAATAATTGCTATTAATTATTTTCCGTCTTTGCTGCTTGATTGACGCTAATCAGTGGTGAATTTCTCCTCTGTGTCTTGTTTTGACAGTTTTCCTCATTCTCTGCGGTTCACATTTGTTGCCTACAAAGACCAGTATAGTCCCAGCAGCTGGTCTGAAGTCTTAAAACCGTGGCCCACAACTCAGTATAGGAGGGCTGGGGGTGGGGGGGGGCGTTGTTTTTTTTTGGTTATACTTACTTGTTGGTGGGGCGGCTTTGATCTCTCCACCTGCGAGACAGGGTCTAACTTAATTAATGAAAAATTAAACTAATAGTTATTCTGTGTCTTTCTGCAATGATAGATTGTCAACAGCGAGTTAAATAGGACCTATTTATTCTCACCCTAAATGCGAGTCTGAATGCGCCTGGGCTTCAACCTCACCTGCTTCCCCAGTCAATTAGGAATGTAGCGAAAATTCTGCCAGAAACGAGTTAAATTAACCGTTCGCTAATTTTCTTGTGTCCCTACCACATAATCCTTCTTTTACACGGCGGTTAACTTGCCCCTAGAAATTACCACATGTTGTAAGGTTCAAATAGTGCTTAATGAAACAGTGACTAAATCGTTCACTAAGCCGACATTGGAGCCCTTCAGCTCCGCGTTCAAAGGCTCTGGGTTTGCATCCGTCGGGGGTCCCACTCAATGCAATGCAAGTCTTTGGCAGCAGAATACCTGTCAAAGCGTTCCCTTGGCGAACATAGTCTTTTTTTCCTCGCTCTCTCTGCTTCTGCAGAGTTTCCGAGAAAGAGAGAGAGAGAGGGAGAAATTTATAAACTTTTAGTGCACTGAAACTGAAAACGAACGGCATCATTTGGAGAAAGTTACCAATCTCTCCGATATTCTATTGCACCAAACGTGTGATGAATGTATAATGTAGAGTGGGTTTAGCCTTAAACTATGTAAAAATATAAACTCAGTCTCGATCGGAGGTCAAAGCTGTGATCTCGAAGACTTCAATATTCCAACTGACAACAACAAGCATGTTAACTTAAAAAGAATTAGGCTGCTAGGTTACATTGCAAAAGAGTAAGATTCAAAAGAGCGCGGTCAATGCGTCGCTTTCAGTGAAACATAATCCAAATGGACTTTTCACCAATTCGTCTAAAACCTGACCAGAAATGTAACACTGCCGTTGTTTTCTGAACCAGTTCGGCTAGAAATAACGTGCTTATTTTGGGGAAGTCGGGGGAAGGTGGTACGAGTTGGAAAGAATCTATGGAGGCTATGAAAAGTGTCAATTTTAGGTGCCTATTATTTCAAACATAACTAACTCTCATTGTTTCCATTGTAAGCAAACATTTTGTACATTTATTGATTGAATGGTTCAAAATGATTGCTTTTAGGTTTTTCTTGCCAATGAGAATCACCCATTTCACCGAAAAGACAGATGCTAATTGTGCACCCAACTGTATTTGCTTTTAAAGTCAATTAAAAGGACGTGAAAGTCATATATCTTTGACCGATATTGTATGGATCGGGCTAATAAGGCATCATAAAAGCACCTCGGGCCATGTCTAACAGTGACACTGGTTTACGAGTTGCTGAATCACTCCTCTGGGTTCCTCAATGCTTTCCTATCCATCATTGTCGCTTCCATAGAAAAGACACACAATGCGCCCTTCGCCACAGTGAGCCTAGCCGGGCTCCCCGCGCTCAGGCCCGGGCATTGCCAACTTCGGCCTTTCAACAGATGGAAATTGTCAATAGTTCATTAATCTGTGGCTATTTTTCCTCTACTGCCCCACTGAATAAAATTCCAATTTATCTTCTCTTATTGCCCTGACAATTCCATCCAGTGCCCGAAGGACTGCCTGTTGTTTGGGCGCTGGCAAAATTCAAGGAACTGATAGCCTATTCTCAGCTGAAATTTACAATCGACATTCAACCCACAGCGTGGCTAGCCCTAAAAAAAAAGCCACAAAAAGTCCAAGTGCATATTCGAGAAACCTTTTCGATGCGCACTGGCCTATCAACAGTGATTGCGTGTGCAGCCAGATATGTAGGAGCAGTGGAACTTGTGTAAGTTTGATTCGTTATAAAGCGATAGCTTCCTGTTCCGGCGTGCTCAAGTGATCTTTTTGATATTGACACAAAATGAAGATTAAGCATGATTCTGAACTTTGTAAATATTGCTTTCCACTGGAAACAAGTTGGGGGGAGGGTGTTGGGAGTGGATGGAAAAACGTAATTTAATTGTAATTCTACTGTAGCTTGTTTCTTGAAAGCCTTATTTCCAACTTAGTCCATGTTTCCACAAATCATTGGCTTCCTTTTGAATGAATGATATACACTCAAGTTACCTCATATAAAGTTATGGGGTTTTTTTAGCACGTCGAACAAAATAGATGCATTAGGATTTGTAAATAACTTGTAATTGATGTCATCCCACTTGTGAAAACAAACAGACATTTCCTGGATCATTCGAACTCTCCCCCTATATCTTAGCTCATGTTCATCGAGAATCTTCCTCTAATTCTATCTGAGAATAGGAAGTGACGATGTGTGTGCCACCTAGTTAAAACACCCAGAAGGAACAAAATGGTCCCAAATGTTTGTTGTCACAGGTGTAAAGTTACAAGTGATGGTCGAGGTCAACGAGCTTCTCGACATTCAGACGAGCTGGAGGCATTCCATCAATCACTAGCCCCGGCCTGCAATCAATGATGGTTTTGAGGGCCGCGGGATGGGTCAAAGGAACAAATCTATTTTCTTTACGCGACTGTAAAAGAAAATAATATCGCTGTCTACGTTGCATTCACCATGTTTGAGGTTACGTACAGCATATGCCATCTGATAAGCGTCTGCGGTTTTGCACTTGAGTTGTTTCTGAGATGATTTCTGTCTATTATCTACCCAATAATGGCGTTATCTAGCAAAGGACCACCATTCGTTGTCTCTCCCTCGCTAACACCGTCGCTCAAAGCATGAAATGCAAAGAAACAATAAGTTTGTCAGAATCCTTTGAATGTTACACCTTAACTTTTATAAACAAGCTCATCGATACTTTCCAGTTGGTGGGTTCATGTGACCCCGACACACACTCACATACCCACATTTTCTCTGAGAAAGCCCGTCATCATTTATCACATGAACAAATAGCTTATTAACCGAGTACTTTTCTTGATTTGCTTTTGTTTACACGAGTTTTATTAAGTGGTAAGTTTCACAGGCCCTTGGCTGCGTTAAATAGGACGTTCTATGAAACTGAATTGCTGGAAACCATTAATCCCCTCATGAGCAAAATTCAATAGAAATGAACGAAGGAAGAGATAAATCGTGAAAATTGTCTCAGTACTTCTGGGATGCTTTACTTTTTCCTGTTAGGCTTAATTTGCAGAGATAAAGATTAACAAAATAAACAGTTTCTTCAAACATCAACATTTTATTTTAAATAAATATAAATATGTCATATAAAACTATTCACAATAAGTGAACTTTAACCGTGACATTTTACAGCAAAATACCAACCAGCTAGCTATTTACAGTTTCTTCTATTCGACCGACAGTTGTTTTTAATGGGCTGGTGCATTTACATAGGCATCTTTTTTGTGTTTTACAGAAGTCAGAGTTTGAAAATACATTATCTATACAGAACGCTCGATAACTTTATTTTTATAAAAGAAATTGCGCGAATATTGCTATTCAACTGCTTTCGGAGCAAAATAATTCCTGAAGGATTCAAACAAAATGATGTTGCGCATGAAGGGAAGTTGATGTTTGTCTATTTTTAACCATATTGTGTGAATATATTGAGACCCGGGATGGAAATGAAATTGTTGCGTGCTCCATCTCGGTATAATTCTACAATGAATCCCATCACACCAGCACGGTCAGCAGGCACACAATCAATTGCAGCAACAACGCTGCACCAAAGGACCTTTTTAGAAAATCTTAAGCAAGTAGTGAAGTACAGTAAGTGCGTTGAAGGAATACAGAAATGAACGAGTCTGTAAACTTTTAAACATTGCAAGTCTGACCACTTATGCAGGCGACATATCTTTGTCTTCTTTGCCCGATGATATAGGTGAGAGGGATTCCTCATCCTCTGAGCGCAGACAGTGGCCTTGGCTGCTACACTTGCAGGCGTTGTGCGCGTTTCGCGGGGTCCCCTTGCCTTCCTTTTTGTGTTTAACGCGCCGATTCTGGAACCAGATCTTAACCTGCTTCTCAGATAAATTCAGATAGGTTGCAATTTCAATCCTGCGAAGCCTCGACAGGTACATGTTGGAGGCGAACTCTCTCTCCAGCTCTAAGAGTTGCGTACTAGTGAAAGCTGTCCTCATCCGTTTGCCATTCTGGAGGTGACTGTTGGTTTCTGTACCTGTGAACATAATGCAACATTAACAACTATGGAAAGGCGGATTACAAGGGGGAAAAAATCCTCTATGGCGCCAATAGCAGGATATAACATATCGCTTATACCCGAACCTCGAACATAGATATTATTCAGAGATATTCAGAAATGCTGCATCTGGAATTTGTTTTTTTTTGTCAACTAAATTCTCAACTTGCTTATTTCGTTCGGATAGATAGTTTCATTATATAAATCCTGGGGCGCGGGATCATTTATTAACCGTTTGTCTCTTTAAACATGATAACTGCTATCCATGGTCAGTTCAGAAAAATCCTTCAAATCAACAACAAGTATTAAGTGCGGATATTCTGTGCTAATCATTAAACTTGCGATAACATATCAGTGTGTTCCTGGCACATTCTTCTCTCAACATATCAATCAGGCTAAACTCGCACAAACAACAACTGTCCTCAGGTGTCTGACCCGTTCACTGTTGAAATAGTTGTACGTACCCACAGTTAGACAGTGGTATCTCCTAGGGTCTGTTACGCTGTAAGTGGGTGTGCAAACAGGTGGATGCCCGAGACCAGGGTTTGATTGCTGGTTGATTCGTTGACAGTACTGGGGGTCTCCATTTGGGAACTGGCTTTTCAGCAGCGGGATTCCACTCCGGGACGAGTGGATGTGGGACGTGACACAGAGAGGGCAGACACAGAAAGTGCCCGTCTTTCTGGACGGACAGACAGGACCAGAAACCGACATCATGGTTGGAGAGTGGACGCTAATGGGAATCAAAAAGTCTTGGCCGTGATCGTTCAAGACAGGAGCAGGCCTCACTGAAGAATCTTTGATGATCAGGGAATCAACGTAAAACGATCGAGACATTTCGTGTATTCTTCTTGGCTCTGCCTGGATTTCTTGGTTGCTGGGTTCAGTGTATACTGCGGCAGGGAGAGAGTCAGAAGGTACTTATGTTGGAGGCTAAACAAAAGGGTCTCTGGCGATGGTTGGTCTGAACGTCACCCACGTGTGCGTCCTGCTCCAGGGCTTTTTTTTCTGTTGCAAGTGAACTATTAACACGTGATTATAAAGAGCCGGAGATCAACATTTCCCCATTTGTCAGGCAACCCCTTGAGACACACTATCAAAGTCTGACAAAACAAGAAACAAAAAACTTTTTAAGTGAGTGTTTTGTAATTTTGCTCAGTACGTAAAGCAAAGCTCCACAGCGCGAGTTAACCAGCTGCGGATAACAGCACCATTGTCAGGAGATTTCAAATCACTTTCAATTGACTGATTGGAAAAGGGAATGGATTATTCCAGCGAACATTTTCTGACTCTTTGGCTGTTTTTTTTTTGAGATGTGCAGATGACTACAGACCAACATTGAAGTAATTCTCTTGTGTCCTAGGAAGTCCTTTATATGTCTTGCATTTCCTGTAATTGTAATGCTATTTTCGCAAATCGATTACCCTCATTTCTTTAGTGAAGTTTTGTTGCAACATGATTCTCCTCCTCCTCCTCCGTTCCATTAAATGCTCGGAAAATCTCCATTGAAAATTAAGCAAAATGTTCACAAAAGAAAATCAAAATAGCTGACCATAAAGATGGTTCCTCGCGGTCGGTATGAAGAATGGAGTATTTGAAAAACGGAGGATGTGAAATTCATGAAGAGTTATTGGCATCCAGCAAGGCATCGGTTTTTTTTTCAGTCCTATTAGCGCAGTTCACAACCATTAAGGGAGTGTGACTGGAATGAACGCTATCCTTCCACAATGAGTCAGTTGAAAGTAATTTGAAATCTCGTGACAATCACTGAAAACTTGAGTCTACTGACTTGATAAAAACCGAAAGAACTGCGGATGCTGTAAATCAGGAACAAAAGCAGAAGTTGCTGGAAAAGCTCAACAGGTCTGGCAGCATCTGTGGAGGAAGCGTCGCCGGATCCGAACTGTTAGCTCTGGAATTGTTTTTCTCCACAGATATTGCCAGACCTTCTGAGCTTTTCCAGCAACTTCTGCTTTTGTTCCGCTGACTTGATGTTGAGTTCTGCGCCACTGAAAGATTATTGCCTGTCTGCAGTATATGTAATCCGGGAGCTGCAGGTGACTTTAGCGTGTTTGTCCCGTGTTTACAACTTCGAGCGGCTTTGAAGAAAACGAATAAAGAGAAAGACGTGGATTTTACGTGAGCGAACGATTGATGTAATGATCTTCCCCGAGGTTAATACAAATAATGTGCCCGCTATTGCCAAAGAAATGATCAATGGTAAGAACTGATCTGAGAAATTCTGATGCAGATTATAGTCTATAGAAGCATCGTATTCAGCAGTAAGTATACAGCACAGTCAATGAAACAACACAAGCGTCTTATGGGAACTTACCCGTGACGACTGAAATTCCACTTTAAGGTCTTTTGTAAATTTTTTGAAATATAGAAAAATTCACCGGTACCCGATAAATGACTATTTTGAAAAAGCGCGCGGCTTGTTTAGCTGACGGTTGAACAGCAAGGCATTGGGAAGAACTAGACGGGTTTATCTGTCTCTCTGGAAAGCATGCTGAGCCACTCTACCAACAACTGGTGTTGCCCAGAAACGAGAAACTCTAATACGATTTGAGTGGAACTGTTTCATCTAGCTATAGCAAAACTGTCGAGTTTTGAAGAGTCTTTTTGAAAGGAACCCATTTAGCCTCGCAGTCTGAACATTTGAGGACCAGACACTGCGGCATGCTGTACAACTTCAGCCTTTTCGATTGACAGCAAACACTCAATATAAATTGTCACTTGTAATCCTATCCAGTGACTTTAACATTTAATATTACACATCTTTTCAAATAATCAAGTTAATATGAAAGCTAACAACCGCGACACTTTAAATAGTTGCGATTTGTTTCAACAAGAAGGACATGCACCATATACGAAGATCACTTATGGTCGACAATTCATTTTTTATCAATTAGCAGAGTAAATGGTGATTGTGTTATTTGTTTGCGATTACCATTCAATTAGTAAGTGTTTATCAGGCACCAGATTAGTGTATGTTAACAAGCAGTTAAATATCCTAGCAATGCGTTAATCCTAGATCTTGTGACAATAATTAAAACTTTGGTCTGTGCCAGGGACCTCGCGGGTCAATTTAGGGCTTTACACGGCTTTTGTGAAAGGACCTCCAGTCTGAAATTCTGCAATTGGCTGAAATGTAGGTATACAATCTGAAAGTCGTCGTGGTCGAAATCAGGCTCTTGCTCGATAACACTTGAATCGATGCGTTAATTTCATGCAGGAGTTCACACTTCAGTGATGAGCGCGTTGTAATTTATTCATTTTAAACAGGTTCACACTCTTGTGTATCTCAAGTCTTTAAGTGCAACCATACTGCTTTAAACACTGTTTCTCAATTCTCAAACTAGTTTTAAGACGTGTCCTTACGCCTTGCGTGCGTTACATATTCATAGCAATGTTTTAACGTAACTACCGTTGGCTACCATTTCAATCCTGTCACTAAGACACGACTTAGTCAATGTATCGTTCAAACATCCCACCTTCCTGAGACAAGGTCCATGTGCTTTCTCGCCAGTTTGAAAGCCCTAAAGTATTGTTCAGCGTTTCCGCGAATGAAGTCAACAGCAGGGCAGGTTTGTTCCCGGGTCAATTTCATTCACTGCCCTCAACATCAAGACAAGATCATAAGATACCTCATACAGGTCTAAATAATAGATCTGAGTTTTGATATACCTAGAAGCAGAGCTAGCTCGGCCTAGCCATACCTCCTTAAACAGATACCACTGTGTTCCACTATAATTCCATTTCGAGTAGTCGAATGTTCAACTATATTCCCAGCTGAAATGCGATAAAAATAATGTGTTCATATTTATTTCCATCTCAGATTACCTGACATCCTTGAAGGGCGGCCCAGTGGTTAGCACTGCTGCCTCACAGCGCCAGGGACCCGGGTTTGATTCCGCCCTTGGGTTAATTATCTGTGTGGCGTTTGCACATTCTCCCCGTGTCTGCGTGTGTTTCCACACTGTAGGGATTCTATGGATTTCTATGGGGGTGTGGTGGGAAAAGCAGATGAAATAGTTACTCAAAAGAGCCAGGCGCCTCTGCAATAAAACTTAAAGCTGGAAAGTTCTTCAGCTAGTTAGCTGAATGGAGGTCAGGCAGCCTCAATCACATCACCAAGCAGCTTTGTAATTGTACTAATAAAGCGAGTGAACGATATTACAGAAGCAGGGAGCCAGAAAAAAAGGCCAATGATTCCAATGAAACAAAATGAAAGAATGCCTAAGCCAGGCGGAATGATGTGAGGCGCGCGCCCACATCGCATGGCCCTCGTTACAATATGATTTTCGATAATTATGACCAATAAAATTTCATTGTTCATGTAGTAATCCTGGGAATGAGAGTGGTTATGAGCCTATAATGAGGTCAAATTGCTTCGACTAGCCGAGACACGTGTAAGGATTTAAGAGGTATTAAGCGGCTGGGTACAGAGCACCGACTGTTACCTGAACATTACTTTCATAATTCAAGTATAAAATCAGTCCATTGAAGGGAAATCATTGGAATCCGTTTATTCTACTCGGGTGACAAAGTGCCTTGTATGCGTTGCTTAAGTCGACGTAAAAAAAATGCGAATGCTACAAAATTGCTCTTTTGTGATTCCAGTTTCTAAAGAGCAACAGACAACAATAGTGTGCCACACTGGCCTGGTCTGCTGGCTATTTTTGGAGCTCTCTTTACCCTATTTTCCATGCATGCTAAATAATCGGTCCAACACCAGGAAAACAACTCGCACCTTTTTGGAAAATCTTTTGAAGGAGAGATTTAGAACACATCCATCTGTTACTGCAAAATGCTGCATGTGACTCCTATTCGGAATCAAATATATTACATTCAAGCAAAATCTTAATACAAATTAATTTTCCTCCAAAAGATCACTGATGCTTGCTATGCTTGTAATTCCAACTACTGATTCACTGATGAAGCTGTCATATGGATAACCAGGATGGTGGCGAGTCTTCCCTTTCACTCCTTTAGGTTTGCACGTAATTGTCACAAGTTTTTTTATTCCCTACAGGATCATGGAAACATTTGCTAAAAAAAATTTAAAAATAACAAAATGCTTGTGGGAGACTTGATTGTTTGGTATCTCCCCATTCTACAAATTGCGACTGTGATCTATTACCACGGTATAAGTAGAGTATGGAACACTCGGTTAAAGCCATTGTATATGATACCAAGACTAGTCTGTTAACTTTACAACAGCCATTCAGAGTCACAGTTTATAAAAGAACTTGAAATAAAGCTTTGTTTTATATGAACATGACACGAAGAAAAATGCAACGCTATTCTCAAAAATTACAACAATCGACGAAACTTCTGCTTGGAATGATTGAACGTACTAACACGTGTAATTTAATGAAACTGTCTCCAATTACTAATTTGTCTTGCTTAGTAAACATTGCTCAAGCTGAACAGAGGAATGGACTTCATTAATTTGCATCGGATTATTTTTAAAAATTCTCAATGATACACTGGAATATTCCCGATTAAAGCAAATCACACTTGTGATTTGTCGAGTATTTGTTACCAGGCAACAGTCCTTGAATAACAAAAAGTGAAAAGAACCGCTCTGTCTGCTGTCCTTTAAACTTCAAAAAAGTCTTCAATAATAGTGGAAAAGGACAATGATGGAAGAGACAGCAAAATGCCACTGGGGTGACTTTTCACAAGCAATTATTCTTCATTTATCCATTCAGAAAAAAAGCAGCTCCCATATTATTATTTTTGTTTTATTTATTATACTCATCCCTGGTCATTTGCATGAAAAAAATGGTGTTTGGGTAATAAAGTTTCAGATTTGCACATAAACATACTAGTACGGGCAGAACATGGGCGTTAAAGCTTGTTTGAAGTATAATTAAGATCGAAAATATGAAGTCAGGCGTTATGGGATCTGTCCTGAAGTGTCAACGTTGGGCGGATCGTCTATTGAAACTTTTCAAAAGAATCACGAAACAAACGAAGTGAAGAGCGCGTGACACAGGGAATGGTTGTAAACGCGTTAATTTCAGACAGCTCATTTTTGGAAAGAAGTGAGATTTCTTTCCCCTTCCCCCCCGCCACCCTCCCATGGAATGTGTTTATAAAGCATACTTAATTGTTTTTAAAAAGAATGCGGATAACTAAACGTGTGAAATCATAACAATAGAATTTGCTGGCAAAGTGAAATCATAATCTCCCTATTTTGTAGGCATCAATCGTAGTCTTAAATTTGGTTGCCTTTCATTTCAATTGCCGGAATATATCCATAGTTTCATTGTGGATTTATCTGGTATTGCCGAGACCAGCAAAAAGAAAACATTAACTCCAACGCCAGTTAACAATCTATAAGAGCATATCCACAGCAATATCATCAAAATGTCAGATGTACAGCATGCAAAACGTTGCACCCTATTTGATTCCCAGCGAGTCTAATTCACTCGCCGACATTCTTCCTTGTATAGTTTGCTTCCAAAGTCGATCCTGGTGCTATATCTGAATGAGTTCAAATATTAAAGTCCAAAATTTTGTACAACCATGCTCGATAGAGCGAAGACATAGATATCCAATAACAGTGTAAAATCATGTTAGATTTGGACCAGAATTGAATGGAATCTTGCAGTTTGATGTGGTTTCTGCAACCTATTCGCTATATTCATGAGCAAGTTCCAAACGTGATGTGTTCTTCATTATCTTTGCAGTAGATAAAAAGCAGCTGACCGATTTCATAGACGCCCTCTTATTCATGGCCGCCTTTATATTTGACGTTGGGAGGTGGGAAATGTTACTCCGAATTCACCCTTCCTCTCTTCCACGAGTAAATCAGCTGCAGACTGATGTCACAGCTGTAGTGCAATCGATGGTAAAGTGACCGTGAAGTCTGCTTTTAAAATCGGTTCCACGAAAAAAAGACAATGAGGGATGAGATCACACTCTTCCCGTGCACCTGGTGGTGTCTGTGCTTTGCTGATGCAGAAAGTTAAGGGAGAGGAGCTCAGACCATTTTGAAGCGATACAAGACAGATGACTCATCTCGATTACAGCGTAGAGAATTTCCACTTGCTTTATTCGATTATTTCAAATTTTGAAGCAGGGTAGTGTCGCTGCTTGCTTTGGGTTATGTCATTTGCTTTCCGGTGATGCAAAACCAAAGGTGTCTACATACTAAAGTTTCTGTGTCCCGGCAAAGCAGTTGATTTTACACCTACATTGTAATATACGTTCAGCTTTAGAATCGGCATAGAAGCACAGTGGGACGCCAGTGTGAAGCAAACTTTATAAGTGTTGTTTTAAAAAGACTTCAAAGACATCTGCTGGAAAGTCCTAAAGTTTTGAATATTCGTGAAATATTAACAGAATAGTGTGATTTTACAGAGAAAAACAATCTGGGCATGCAATTTGAAGGTGGCACAGAGCAGGGAAAAATATCTTTCGGTGTTGTTTGCCTGTATCACTCTAATGTATTTTACTATAAATTTGCTAACAAGCTCGGATAGGAAGTGCAGTAAAGATTGACAAATGATCTTAGGCAAAATGTAAGATAACAAGGCTGGGGCTGGATGAACACAGCAGGCCAAGCAGCATCATGGGAGCCGGAAACCTTGACGTTTCGGGCCTAGACCCTTCATCAGAAATGATGAATGCCCTCCCTATTACCTGCTTGTTTTTTGTGATTCATAGAGGATGATCCATCCTCTATCCGCCTCCCCCTCTCTCCCTATTTATTTCAGAACCCTCTTCCCCTCCCCCATTTCTGATGAAGGGTCCAGGCCCGAAACGTCAAGGTTTCCCGCTCCCATGATGCTGCTTGGCCTGCTGTGTTCATCCAGCCCCACGCCTTGTTATCTCGGATTCTCCAGCATCTGCAGTACCTTTTATCTCTTAGGCAAAATGTAACTAGGCAAATGGCTAAAACAAATGGTGTGGCTTTTCATATTTCTGCCTCGGACATTGTTGACTATAGTTGAATCTCTTATAACAGAAATAGTTTGTGGAAATGAAAAGTCAAGTCAATTTTTATTATTTGTTCTCAGGATGTGGTTTGTCACTGATAAGCACCCTGCATGTTGCATAGTTCCACTGATTGTGTTTTTTTTTCAATACAAATGAGTGGCTTTTCAGGTCACTTCACAGGTTCAAAAGCAAGTTGCTGGAAAAACTGACCAATCTGGCAGCATCTGTGAAGGAAAAACCAGAGTTAACGTTTTGGGTCCGGTGACCCTTCCTCAGAACTGGGTCCTCACCGGACCGGAAATGTTAACTCTGTTTTATCCTTCACAGATGCTACCAGACCTGTTCAGCTTTTCCAGCAACTTTGTTTTTGTTCCTGATTTACAGCATCTGCAGTCCTTTCAGTTTTCACTTCACAGGTTGTTTAGGTGTTCAACACATGGGAGGGACATATAGGCCACATGAGGTAATGGAACATTTTCTTCCCTAAAGGACATTCAGAAAATTGTTGATTGATAAATTTCTCAAATAACCAATATAAATTAATCATTTGACAAGATTTAACTTTTTAAGACAATTGTGTTAAATCACCCCACAGATTCACCACCCTCTCAGAAAAAAGAATCCCTCCTCATCTGTTATAAATGGGTCACTCCCTTACTCTCAACTTGTGCCCTCTGGTCCTAAAATCCCACAAGAGGAAATACCCCCTCAGCATCTATATTATCAAGCCCCCTAAGAATCTTACATGTTCCAATATGTTCACCACTGATTCTTCTAACTCTAATGAGTACAGGTCCTACCTGCTCAACCTCTCCTCACACAAATGCTTGGGATCAACTTTGTGAACTTCTCTGGACTGCCTCCAATGCTAGTTTATTTTTCCTTAGATTAGGGGCCAAATTTTTTTGTAGCATTCTACATTCTAGGTGTGATCTAACTAGTATTTTACTTAACGTTAGAAGGCTTCCCTATTTTTGTACTCCAATCCCATTGAAATAAAAACCAACTTTTCACTTGCCCTCCCTATTACCTGCTTGTTTTTTGTGATTCATATGTGAGAACCCCAAGTCCCTTTGAGTTGCAGCTTTCTGCAGTATTTCTTCATTTAAAGAATAAATGGCTCCTCTATTCTTCCTGCCAAAGTGCATGACCTCACATTTCCCCACATTATATTCGATCTAACAAGTTTCTGCCAATTCACTTAACCTGTCGATATCACTTTGCAAATATTTTGTGTCATCTTCACCACTTCTATCCTACCTATTTTTGTGTCATCTGTAAACATGGCAATAGTACATTCATTTCTTCATCCAAGCCATGAAAACATATTGATAACTATTGTGGTGGCACTCGTGGCACTCCTGTAACATTCCATGATATGCAGGTTTCTATTGTGAAAATATACCACCCACCACCCCCCACCTCCTTTGAAATCCTTTGTCTTCTAATAGTTAGCCAAGACTCTATCCATGTTGATGTACTAGCTTCAACACCATGGGCTCTTAACTTGGTAGGTTAGCCTAATGTGCCATACTTTGTCAAACACCTTTTGGAAATCCAAATATATTACATCTACTGGTTTCCCTTTATTAGTCCTACTTGTTACCTCCTGGAAGAATTGAAATAAATTTGCCTGGCTTGATTTTCTTTCATGAGGCCATGCTGACTTTGCTTTCATTATATTACATATTTCCAAGTGCTCTGCTCTTACATCCTTTATAATAGACCCTAACACTTTCCGAATGACAGAAGTTAAGCTAATTGGCCTTTATTTATCCGTGTAAGGTTTCTTTTCCTTTTTTTAAAAAATAAGATGCCAAATGGCAGTTTCCAATCCTCTGGGACTTTTCCAGAATCTAAGGGTTACTGGAAGATATACTATAAAAATACTATTTGCCTTGCTATTGTAAAACTGCACTGAAGTTTTTTTTTGCCCAATAGTAAAACTTTCAACATGTGACTGTTATGTGTCTCTTCATGGATCTAAGCCTATAACTGTTGACATACCTCACCTAAAATCAGATAGATGTATGTTCAATCTCGAGTGTCTTTATATCTTTTGACAAGCACTTATGATACAGACAGAGCAAAGTAACATACATTTGCACTCTCTGACCATATTGTCTCAACCCCTCCACTGGGACTAAATTGCCAGATTACTATCTAATACCCAACACTGGATGAGCAGAAATTTCCTCCAATTAAATATTGGGAAGATTGAAGTCATGGGGCTGAATTTTCCCATTTGTTTGGCACAGTGTGTTACTGACTGATTTCCATGGCATGATTTTCAGCCTGCCCCGGTCATGGTCACTTCTCCCATGCAATTTTCTGCTCTTTGACTCATTAAATATGCAACCTGTCTCAATGGCACCTATTTCATAGAATTGCATGACAAGAGAGGCAAAAATTCTCACTCCCACTGGGACTTTATAACATAGACATTGTTGTGTATATATAACCACTGCTCCACAGCACTTCAGACACTGCAAACCAGGAATTGCAGTTAACAATGTGGTCCTATATCATTATCCTCAAGAAAATTGCCCAGAAAGGCAAGTTAGCTCCTTGGCTTGATGACAGGGACCTGTAGGTGCTATGGATGGGGTGATGGAGAGGAAGCCAGCGCTGTATCCTGCTGACTGGTAAAGGAGGCCATGCCATCAGAACCAGCCAGCCTGGACCAACATAGTGACCCAGATCAATGCAATGTCCTGGGCAAAATGCAATGCTCAGTAGAGCAGGAAGAAGCTTAATGAGCTGCAATGCTCCATGAGGATAAGTGACACCATCTTCTCTCTGATAACTCATACTTACAAGTTCACCACTCACTGTAACTCTGTCATTGCGCAAGTTTCTCACCAAAGCTTAGGGACTACAACTCTCAATATTACACACTTCATGTCCACTCAACAGCTCTCAACTATCTTATCCTCCAAAATTACTAGCCTTTTTTGCTTTCTCTGCTTCCTACTCACTCTCTAGGGACAGCTCTTCATGTCTCCTTCTCCTGCATCACTGCTAATACATTTCCACACACATCCATTATACATAGTCCCTAGCTTTGTTATATTACAGGAATAATTGGCCCACTCCTCAGACCAATGTAGCTATAATCTCCATGTGGTTGCACTTTATCTGAAGGATTGACTGCAGTCCAATCCCTGGACTGTAAAGATTTGGACCCTTAGACTCTGGTAGGACAAAGCACCTGACTGACCATGACCAACCACCTGGACTGGAATCAGATGAGCCCATGGTCTGATTGTAGCAGTACCCTCTGACTGACGATAATCTACCTTGATCCTGCTAAAGACTGGTCCCCTTTGACTTTCAGACATGGTTGTTTACTTGAAGCACATGTTGTGTGTTTACCAATTTTCGGTCTGCCACATATTGTAGTTGTGAAATTGACATAACATGGTGCTGTGGAGCAACACATCCACCCCCTTGACAGTAGGTGCTCCAAATCATGACAAGTTGTCTGCCTCTTCCTTTACACTAAAAAGTAATGCAAACAACAGAGGCTGGAAATCTCCAAGTAACAGTGACCACTAAGAAACCAAGCTCAGAGTAACAAGAGACATCTTCCGTCAATCTATGAGATGCACATGTATCCCTTTGTGCAAAGTGCCCTAGCTGAAGTACACAAGTTGCAGGTGTCCCAAAGCTCCAAAGCAAAGTCCTAAATGGCTGAAGTGGTGTGTGAGTTGGTCCAAGAGCAGGGCTGAAGATACAATGAAGGTTGGAGTTGATTAATGCTGACCTGTTAGAATGAACAGAGCAGTGGAGACTAGATCATTTTAATGCTTTTAGGATGGAGGTGGATAAATTGTTGATTAATACATTGTTGAAAGGGCGGCACAGTGGCTCAGTGGTTAGCACTGCTGTTTCACAGTGCCAGGGACCTGAGTTCAATTCCACAGGGGACTGACTGTGTGCAGTTTGTAAGCTCTCCCTGTGTCTGTGTGGGTTTCCTCCCACAGTCCAAAGATGTGCAGGTTAGGTGGATGGGAAACGTAAGGTTAGAGGTGGGTTTGGGTGGGATGCTGTTTAGAGGGTCAATGTGGACTTGATGGGCCAAATGACCTGCTTCTGCACTGTAGGGATTCTATAATTCTTATAAGGGATTCAAAGGACATTGGAGGTCTTCTCTTCTTTAGCAGTCCTCAGGGTGAATATTAACATATTTCCAGTTCAGAGGGAGGTGTTTTCCTCAATGGTTGAATAGGCTAATCCTGCAGCTGCAGACTCTGCCACAGGAAAGGCATGCAGTGTTTGGTGAGCCCAGTGGATGGGACACTCTGGATTCTTCACACTGTTTCTGCTGTTTATGCTTGGCCTCCACGAGCTCCACTCAGCGATGCTCGAAGTGGTTGGTGCCTTTGCGTATGCTTCTTCCCCAGTTTATTGGTCCCAGGGCAAACAATTTGCAGGAGTTGGTCGAGATGTTGCATTTGTTTAGGGATGCTTTCAGAAAATCCTTGTATTGTTTCCTCTGCTCCCCTGGTGATGGCTACCCATTGCAAAGCTCGGAGTAGAGCACTTGTTTAAGGAGTCTTATGTTGGGCATGCAGACAATGCCCCCTTCCCATTGCTGCTCATATGTGACCAGCACCTCAATACTGGGGATACTGGTCTGGGAGACAATGATCACTTTGGTACGCCCATTCTGCTAGTCGATTTACAGGATTTTGAAAAGGCAGTGCTGGTGATAACTTTCCAGTGATTTGAGATATCTACTGTACATGGTCCATGTTTCAGGTGTATACAGGCGCATGTGGACCACACCTGCACTGTAAACCACGAGCTTGGTGCTGGGTTTGAAGTCTTGGACTTTAAACATCCTCTACCCCAGACGTTCCAAGGCTGCACTGGTACATTAAAGTCGATATTAGATTTTATTGTCAATGTCTGCTCAAAACTGCTCTTGAGATATGAGAAATGGTCCATGTTATCCAGCAGCTGACTGTGGATTTTGATGGTTGTAGGGCAGGGTTGTGTGGCAGTAGTGGACTGGTAGAGAAGCTTTGTTTTCCATGTCCTACGTATACACACGAATAGAGACTAAACTACAAATTATGGTCAACAAAATCACCAGAGTGTGTGAGACAATGGGTCTCAAACTAAACATACTGTGGGTTGGCAGCTAAGGAAAGTTGAAATGATAATCTGATCACCTATGATCTTATCAAATGATGGAGCCTGCTCAAGGTGCTGCTAATTTTTATGTTTGTATGTTGTTGTTGTGGTAGCAGTAGTCGTGGTAGTTAGATTAATTTGGGTGTAGCTCTGTGCCTTGAAATAACAAAAGCATACTCAATAGTTTATATGTGGAATAGCATTGGTGAGGATTACAGGGACAAATAGAAATATTTTTATGAAAACACAGATCTGTTTTTTGCCCTGACATGGAAATCAACCTTTATTTATTTTCTCTACTGAATGATCTTAGAAATGGACAATACATTAAAAAACACATTTGCTTCATATTGATTCTATCCAGCCGTTTGAAGAGAACATCATTCGTAAGGACAAAGGCTTACTCTTTTACTGCATATTTCTTGCCATTGTTCTATCTGCTTAGATTGACGTGAGGTGAATTGGTGTGTCCATGACTTGAAATGCTGTGTACTTGTGTGGGAGGTTTGTTCAGGTTAGAGTCACAGAGGGTGCTTCAGATGTTGTGACTTGATCAAATGCATCATGCAACTTTCACACCACTGCAAGGAGCATCTTGCTGTGTAATTGTAAGCATTCTAAAGAATTGACCCTCTCCAGATGTTTACTGTGGAGAGGAGACTACAGCTATGTGGTGTAGGTGGATGGTTTGTTTTGCATCAGCAATTACAGAAGTTTCAGCCACAGCACCACACAACTCGCTTACATAGCAAAGGATGGCCTGATACTTGGCACAAGATAATTTAACCCCTTTTTGGTCACAGCTAAAGACTTGACAATGTCAACAACTATATAAATAAGAATTTTTTTTATAAATTATGCACATCCTTCAATTAAAAATTGGATTACAAGATAGGTTAAGGAGATTCTATCCATTGTAAGTCTACAGAATAACCTACAGACTATTCCTTTACAGTATGCAAATACTTTTTATGGATTGTAAAGTTTCTACTTCCACTACCTTACCACAAAGGCCTATCCAAATGTTAATTATGCTTTTAAGCGAAGAATTTCTCGACTCCATAAGAAGGCCACATCGGTTTTGCAGATGGGAAGAGGAAGTTACAGAGACATAACCAGATCAAATGAGTATAAAAAACCATGGCAGATAGAGATTCATGTGGAAACTTTTGAAATAAACAGCCTTGTGATACAGTGGATAGCATTTCTGTCAGAAGTTCTGGATTCAAGTTCCACTTAAAGACTTGATGATCAAGGAAGGCGAATTCATAATGCAGCTAAAAAGGCTGAGTAATACTCTGTAAATCCTTCCAACCTATACCAATGACAGACAATAAGAGTGGGAAGATTTCTGGTCAGCCATGTGGTGAAAATTGTAGCCTGGGACATCAATATTCATTGCACTGGACCATAATGTGCATGTGGCTATGGTGTCTTAGCCTTCTTGGATGGCCAGCGAATTGGTGCCAAGTTAGACTCTGTGGGAACTAATTCCTGTTCTGTTTGGGGTTTATATCAGACCTACCTCCTTACCTGGTGGAGATTGAAGGGCTGTAGATTGGATCTGTCTTAGAGAAAAAAAACGATAAAGCATTTCACATTGAATTCAAGAAAGAGAAATCATAATATTTTCTTAAATGGAAGACGGTATGATTTTTGGAGAAATAAATGGGTTATAGGTTTCCTTTAAACAAATCACAAAAGGTTTGTGCATGCATCCAAAAGTAATCAAAAAGGTTAAGACAAAGGTGGTTTTTGTCTCAAGGGGAGGGTATGTCAAAAGTGAGGCAGTGTTACTTCATTTGTACTGAAGCCCATCTGTAGAACTGCCTTCATTTTACATAAAGATTTATTGAGCTTGAAGGGCAGACACAGAACTTCAACAGAATTATACTATTGTTTAAAAGGTTAAGTCATGAATACAAATTGGATAAACAAGGCACCGTCGTTCTCCAATACTTCTTCTCTGTTGCCCAGCTAAGACTGCTCTCACCTGGTTCTACTCTTACCTATTGAATGATAGCTATATAATCTTAAAGTCATAGAGTCATAGAGTCATACAGCACAGAAACAGACCCCTTCGGTCCAACCAGTCCATACCGAACATAATCCCAAACTAAACTAACCTCCTGGCCTCTCTCCCTGCAAAACTTTCCTAATCATGTACTTATCCAGATGTCTTTTAAATGTTGTGATTGGACCCACATCCACCACTTCCTCAAGTTCATTCCACACATGAACCGTACTCTGTGTAAAATCTGCCAAGTTTTTGCCCACTTGCTTAACCTTTCCATATCCCTCCATACTCATGTCATCCTCACAACTTGTCTTTCCATTTATTTTCTCCCATCTGCCATATCGTAAATTACAAGTTGTAAATAACTGTGGCCTCAGCACTGATGCCTGTCATACTCCACTAGTTACAGGTTACCATCTTGAAAATACTCCTTTTCTCCCTACTCTGTCTTTTGTTAGTTAGCCAATCCTCTATCCATGCTAATATATTACTTCCAGCACTCATATCAAGTAGCATTATGTACAATACCTCACCGAACATCTTTTGAAAATCCAAATATGACATCTACTTACTCCCCATTATCTATCCTGCTTGCTACCTCAAATAATTTCAATAAATTTCAGGCATGATTTCTTCTTGATGAAGCCGTGCATTTCGGTAAGACAAACCAGGGCAGGACTTATGCAGTTAATGTTATGGCCCTGAGGAGTGTTGTTGAACAGAGAGACATAGGGGTGCAGGTACATATTTCCTTGAAAGTGGCATCGACAGTAGACAGGGTAGTGAAGAAGGCATTTGGCACGCTTGCTTTCATTGCTTAGACCACTGAGTACAAGATCTGGGATGTCATGTTACAGCTGTACAAGACAATGGTTAGGCCACATGTGGAGTACAACGTGCAATTCTGGTTGTCCTGCTCTTGGAAGGATGTTATTAAACTGGAAAGGGTGCAAAAATGATGTTATCGAGACTGGAAAGTTTAAGTTATAAGGAGAGGCTGGATAGGCTAGGACATACTTCCCTGGAGTGCAGGAGGTTGTGGGGTGACCTTATAGAGGTTAACAAAATCATGAGGGGCATGGATAAGGTAAATAGCAAAGGTCTTTTCCTCAGGGTAAGGGAGTCCAATACTAGAGGGCATAGGTTTAAGGTGAGGGGGGAAAGATTTAAAAGAGACCTGATGGGCAACTTTTTCACACATTTTCTGCTCTGCCTTCATTCCTATGTACTCCTTTTATTTACATTTTTCTGACTCGAGTTTCTGAAGCTGAAACTGAATGCTAACTTCTATTGTATCAGAGATAAAAGGTACTGCAGATGCTGGAGAATCCGAGATAACAAGCATGGGGTTGGATGAACACAGCAGGTCAAGCAGCATCATAGGAGCAGGGTGCTGCTTGACCTACTGTGTTCATCCAGCCCCATGCTTGCTAACTTCTATTGTGTTATGTTGACCCATGCTTCACTCAATCTGCCACTGAAGTCTTTCTTCAAAGACTTATTATTTCTGGATGTGACTATTCCAATCCTCTCCTGAATGATCATTCCAATTTCCATCTTCCATCAAGTTTAGCTCATCCAAAACTCTCCAGCCCAATTGTCAAGGTGCACCAAATCCGTTTCAGAATCAGCACCGTGACCTGCATTGGTTTCCAGTCCGAAAACATCACAATTGCAACATTTTCAACTTTTTTTTCAAAAAACTTCACATTACCTTGTGTTTGAAACCTCCTTCAGCCTTACCAAGAATCTTCCAAGAATTCTATCTTCCTTCAAACCTAACATCTCGTATATGGCAAGTGCCCTTACTTGCATTAGCAGCCGTATCATCAGTTATTAAAGCCCTAAACATTGGAATTTGCTCAGCCACTCCACTTCTCCGTCCTCCTTTATGACTTGCCTTAAAACCCACTTGACGTCAGTCTTTGTCTGACTATGATCTTGTGGAGAATGTTGGGGAAGTTTATCATGTTAAAGATGCAACAAAAATGCAAACTGTTGTACTCCATTTAGTTTAAAGTAGTAGAGCAGTGACTTAATTAAGGTGTTTAAATTGATAAGGGAATTCATCAAAACAATTACACAGTAATTATTTACTCTTGTGAGAAAATTCAGAATAAGCATGCATATTCTTAATATTAAAGCTAGGCACTCTAGGAATGAAACTATATAGCACTTCATCACACAAAGGGACTGGGCATTTGAATTCTCTCCCTCAAAAGGAGGAGCATATTAACTCAATTTAAGGATTCAGTGTAACAAATTTTCATTTGGGTAAACATTACAGGGATATGGAATAGAGATAGGCAAATAAAATAGACATACACAATGGACTTGGATGGCTAATTTAAGAGGAAGGGAGGAAGGGTCACTGAACCCAAAACATTAACTCTGATTCCTCTCCACAGATGTTGCCAGACCTGCTGAGCTTATCCCGCAATTTCTGTTTTTGTTTCTGATTTACAGCATCCGCAGTTCTTTCAGTTTTTAATTTATAATCTGTAACCTGTTGTTCTGACATAGTCCCCACACTGCCATGATCATCAAGCCAGGAGATCGACACTAATTCAATGAAGAGTGCAGGAGGGCAAACCAGTAACAGCACCAAGGTACAGTTCTGTGGCTACACGAGCAGGGCAGCAGGTCTCCAGACTCACCAAAGCCTGTCCATTATCTACAAGATACAAGTCAGCTGTACAAAATACTGTACACCTGTGCACTTGGGTGAAATTCCACCAACACTCATGACTCTCACCACCATCCAGGGCAAAGAAATCTGCTTGATTCACAACCAAACCACCATCTTCAACATTCACTCACTTTTCAACTGATGAATAGTGGCAGCAGTTTGGATTTCCATCTCCAAAAGCGTGAGAGTTATACATCAAGGCTCCTCAGACTGCATTTTCCAAATCCCCAATGACCACTGCGATCTACAAAGACAAGGGCAGCACATATATGAAACATCATCACCTGCAAGTTCCTTTCAAAGCCAACCATCATCCTGACTTCAAAATATACCACCATTCCTTCATTATTCATAGGGTCAAAATCTTGTAATTCCCTCCATAACAGTCCCTATACCTCAAGCTAATTCAAGATGGCAACTCACCATCAGCTTCTCCAGGGCAAAGAGAGTTTTGCAATAATTGCTGGCCTAGGCAGTGACACCCCAATGTATGGAAACATAAATCCTGTAGTGGTTTAACTTGTGGAAGTTTTTTTTGTATTTTTTTTAACCATTAGCTTTCTAATTGTTTTCTGTGAGGTTCCATCTTTCGTGCCTTTTAGCCAGGCTGATAAACCCATTTTTTCCTAATCTATTCTCATAACTCAAGACTCTAAATATTATCCTAGTAGTTGTTCTCAGAATCTATTCTCAAACTTTAGTATTGATCAATGCCAGATGCAGTACTCGTGGCATGGGCTGATCTACGTATAGAAAGCTGACAGTCTGAAACTGGGAAGGGACATGTGATTCGATTGAGAAGCATTCCATGAGGGCTGGAATTCCTTTCTGAGGTTAGGAGGAGCATTCCTATTCCTTTCAGACCCAGAATAATAACAAATGAAGAAGGCTTTAAACTCAAAACTTTAGCAATGTTCAAAGGACTTCTAATGAGGGCATTTGGTTCTGGTTTCCAATAGGCAAAGTAGACATTATACCTCAAAACTGCAAACAGTATCTGATGTCTATTTTAGGACCTTGTTATACATATTTGAATTGGTCTGCCATCGGAAGCAGAAGTGCATATCCATCTGAATATCCATCTAAAGACTTCACCATGCCGATGGCAGATGAAACATCAGTTTAAATGGTACTGTAAGTGACTCACTGCCGTTCTTAGGAGACTGCACTCCTGCTTGTGTCAGACAGAGAAATTAAAATTGGCCCCAGGTCTTTCCAGAGTTGTACATGTTTGTGCATGACTAATCCATCCATATAGAAGTGAATGTTCTCACCTACCTGATAAACTTTTTTTTAATTCATTCATGGGATGAGGGCATTGCTGACTAGGCACTTGCTGCAGCAGGGCTTCCACCTCTTCAGCACTAACTTGGAGAAGCTACAACCTGGAACTATTTGCATGTCAAAACAAAAATACCAAAGGATGCCAGATGCTGGAAATCTGACGCATAAACAGAAATTGCTGGAGAAGCTCAGCAAGTGTCTGGCAGCATCAGTGAAGGGAAAGCAGTGTTAACGTTTTGGGTTCTGTGACCCTTCTTCAGCTTATGGAATGTCCAATCCATAACGTGCAGGATAAATCCAACCTAGGCAATCACCACCATATCAGTCCACTCTCAAATATCAGCAAAGTGCTGAAAGATGTGGTCGACGGTCCTAACAAATGGCAGTTACACAGTTATGACCTGCCTACAGACACTCAGCTTGGGTGCCACAAGGGCTAGTTAGCTCTTTACCTCATTAAAATCTTGACCATCAAGTGTTTGACCACATGTGGCTTTATGGAGCCATAGAAAAATAGGCGTCAGTGGGAATCAGACAGAAAACACTTTGCTGGTTGGAATCATACCTAAAACAGAGGAAGATTGTTATGGTTATTGTGAGTGAATCACCTCAGCTCCAGGACATCGGTCCTGGGTTTCTCAAGGTAGTGTCTGAGGCTCAGCCGTTTTTAGTTACTGGACTTTATCAATGACCTTTTGCTCTATATAAGGTCAGAAGTGAGGATATTCACTGTTTACAGCACAGTACTCAAAGCCACTCAATGACTCCTCAGATTCTGAAACAGTCTGTGTCCACATATAGCAAAACCTGAACAATATTCAGTCATAAGCTGACAAACATTCAGTTCTCTTAAGGGTTCTGCCATTTACTGCATATTTTCCATCTGGATTAGACCTTCCAAAATGCATTACCTCACATTTTTCCGGATTGAACTTCATCTGCCATCTCTGCCCAAGACACCAACCGATCTATATCCTGCCGTATCCTTTGACGGTCCTCACTGCTATCTGCAACTCCACCAACCTTTGTGTCATCGGCAGACTTACTAATCAGACCAGTTACATTCTCCTCCAAATCATTTATACATATTACAAACAGCAAAGGTCCCAACACTGATCCCTGAGGAACGTCACTAGTCACAGCCCTCCATTCAGAAATGCACCCTTCCACTGCTACCCTCTGCCTTCTATGATCAAGCTAGTTTTTTTTATCCATCCTGCAAGCTCACCGCTGACCCCGTGAGACTTTACCTTCTGTATCAGCCTGCCATAAGGGACCTTGTTAAAGGCCTTACTGAAGTCCATGTAGACAACATCCAGTACCCTATCCTCATCGATTATCTTCATCACTTCCTCAAAAAACGCAACCAAGTTAGTGAGACACAACCTCCCCTTCACAAAACCATGTTGCCCTTCACTAATATGCCCACTGATTTCCAGGTGGGAGTAAATCCTGTCCCGAAGAATCCTCTCCAATAATTTCCCTACCGCTGACATAAGGGTCACCAGCCTGTAATTAGCTGGATTATCCTTGCTATCTTTCTTAAACAAAGGAACAACACTGGCTATTCGCCAATTCTCTGGGATCTCACCTTTAGCCAGTGAGGATACAAAGATTTCCCTCAACGCCCCAGCAATTTCCTCCCTTGCATCTCTCAGTATTCTGGAGTATATCCCATCAGGCCCTCAGGACTTGTCTACCTTAATGTTCTTCAAGACCCTCAGTACCTCCTCCCTTTTGATCTCAACATTACCCAAACTATCTACACACCCTTCCCTAGACTCATCATCCACCAAGTCCTTCTCTATGGTGAATACTGATGCAGAGTACTCATTTAATACCTCGCCCACTTCCTCTGGCTCCACACAAAAATTCCCTTCCCCGTCCTTGAGTGGGCCAAACCTCTGCCTGGCTATCCTCTTACTCTTTATATATGTATAAAAAGCCTTGAGATTTTCCTTAATCCTGTTGGCCGATGACTTTTCATGACTCCTTTTAGCCCTCCGGACTCCTTGCTTATGTTTCTTTCAACTTTCCTTGTATTCCACCCTTGCTTTGTGTGTTCTCAGCCTCCTAGCCTTGATAAATGCTTCCATTTCCTTTTTGATTAGGCTCACAATATCTCTAGTTATCCAAGGATCCCTAAACTTGCCATACTTATCCTTCATCCTTAAAGGAACGTGTCAGTCCTGAGTTCCAAGCAACTTACACTTGAAAGCCTCCCACTTACCATACGTTGATTTGACCTCAAACATCTGCCTCCAATCTACATTCTTCAGTTCCTGCCTAATATTGTTGGAGTTAGCCTTACCCCAATTTAGCACCTTCACCTGACAACTACACTGATCTTTATCCATCAGTATCTTAAAACTTACTGAATTGTGATCACTGTTCCTGAGCTGCTGCCCTACTGAGACGCTGTCCACTTGGCCAGGCTCATTCCCCAATACTTGATCCAGTATGGCCCCTTTCCTAGTTGGACTATCTACATACTGTTTCAAGAAGCATTCCTGGATGCTCCTTACAAACTCTGTCCCATCCGAGCCCCAAGTACTAGGTGAGTCCCAGTCAATATATGGGAAGTTAAAATCACCTATGACAATAACCCTGTTACTTTTACATCTTGCCAAAATCTGCCTACGTATCTGTTCTTTTATCTCCTGCTGGCTGTGGGAGGTCTATAGTAAACCCCAAACATTGTGATTGCATCCTTCCTGTTCCTAAGCTCTACCCATATTGCCTCGCTGTATGAGCCATTCAAGGTGTCCTCCCACAGTATAGCTGTAATATTCTCCTTAACAAGTAGTGCAACGCCGCCACCCCTTTTATATCCCCCTCTATCCCACCTGAAACATCTGTATCCTGGAATGTTATGCTGCCAATCCTGTCTGTCCCTTAACCAAGTCTCTGTAATAGCAACAACATTGTACCACAGAAGTGCCAGGAAATGACCATTTCTAGTAAGAGAGAATCTAACCATTTTTTCTTCATATTCAATGGCATTACCATCGCTGGGTCCCTCTTTATCAACATCCTCATAGCTGTCATTGACCAAAAATATGAACTAGATTAGCCATATAACTACACTGGCTACAAGAGCAGGGTAAGTGTTGGGAAGGATGTGGCAAGTAGCTCACCTCCTGACTTTCAAAATCTGCCCATCTTCTTCAAGGCATAAATCAAGTTTGCAATGGAATCCTGTACACTTGCCTAAATAGTGCTGCTTTGATAACGCTCAAGAAGCTGCACACCATCCACAAAAAAAGCATTCCACTTGATTGGCATTCCACATACCACCTGAAACATTTACTCCCTCCACTACAAAATTCAATACAGCCATCTATTTAAGCTGCATATTTTCAACCAATGCAGAAAACTGGATGACAAACCTGGCTTGTCCATACATCAACTGATCAACTGACAGGTGATACATTGAAAATCAGGTTTTAAGTTCAAAATCTCAGCTTTGATAACCAATTTGCATTTTAGAATTTTCCAGAAAATCTGATAATAACTCAAGCACAGTGATATCCAGTACATTACATACTAGGCATGCATTGCTAATTGGGAATCCACATGTGAAAAACTGCACTTTGAATAGGAAATAAAAATGAGTAATAAAGTTATGGGCATGTGATCTTATTACATTTTGGATGGTGCATGTACTTTAGTGCATTTGTGCATTCGTCAGTAAAATGGAAAAGCTAAAAGCATGGTCGTAAATGTTTTTGGTGTGTTTATTGGGTATAATATACTTTTGGGTTTCTGATTACTGATTATCACCTAAAATGGGTGCAACATGGATGAAAACCATTAATGCCATTGAGTCACTAAAAACATGGAGGGCGGGGGTGAATCAACTCCATCCAGTTTGTGGAATCGACATTCACGGTAATCACACTGATAAAATCATAGTACCATTTGCATCTGTTGGTGAAAATGTAGCATGCTGTCAGATACAGTAGCATAGTGGTTATGCTGCTGAACAACCAATCCAGAGGCATGAGCTCAAATCCCACCGTAATAGCTGGGAATTTCAAACTCAGTTAAGTAAGTAAACCTGGAATTAAGAAAAAGATATTCATAGTAATGGTCACCATAAAACTGACCAGATTGTCATAAAAAAACACATCTGGTTCACTGACATCCTTCAGGGCAAGTTTATCCACATCCTTACTTGGTCTGAATTGCATGTAACTCCAGATCATGGCAACGTAATTGACTTTTAACTGCTCTCTAAAATTACTTAAATTGTATCAAAGCTCTATTAAAAACTTTAATATGATTAAAAGCAGATGACAAACTTGCTTCAATGAAGGCACTGATTGTGACAAAGACATTTGCTGCCCTATTGGTCCTGAAAAGTACAGCTCATTAATAAATGGGCCTTGTGCCAAGATTTGGAAGAGCTGTCTCACAGACTAACCAAGCAACAACTAAACATACTCGTACACAATGAATCGTACCTTTCTGACAATATTCTAGACACGTCCTGTTTGCCAAGCTATTTCAGTACAGCTGCAATGCTCGAATTTACATTTTCCAGGTATGTCCTGTGTACAAAAATCAGGACAACTCCAATACTCTCAATCATCAACTAAGTGATGAAGGATATTGTTGACTTTGTCATCAAGCAGCACTTACTCACCGAAAATCTGTTTAGTTTTGGTTCTGGGCCTCTTGGTTCCAAACCTTGTTACGCAGACTTGATCAAAATATGCACAAAGTAAGCGAGTTTCGATGAAGAAATAACAGTGACTGACTTTGGCGTCAAAACAGCATTTAACAGTGTGACAACAGAGAGCTCAAGTAAAATTGAAGTCAATGGGGATCAGGTGAAAATCTCCACTAACTGTACATATGGACATAAGAACTGGGCCCTGTTGTGGTGCAGTGACAGTGTCCCTACCTCTGGACCGAGAGACCTGGGTTCAAGTCCCACCTGCTCAAGTGGTGTGTAATAACATCTCTGAACAGGTTGATTAGGAAAATATGAACATAAGGACCAGGAGCAAGTGTAGACTATTCAGTCCCTTGAACCTGCTGCACTATTATGGCTGATTTCATCTCAGCCTCAACTCCACTTTCCTGCCTGCTCCCTATAACCCATTACAAATTAAAAATCTTCCTATGTCCTCCTTAACTCTTGGATAGTGAATGCCACAAATTCATGACACTTCAAGAGAAATCATTCCTCTTTATCTTTGGTTTAAATCTGTTACCACTTATCTTAAAAGTATAACCTCTAGTTCTAGATTGTGTCACAAGGGAAAAACATCTGTTCTACTTCCACTTTGTCAATCTCCTTTAATATCTACATACCTTGATTGGATCATAGAATCATACAGTACAGAGGTAGCCCTTTGGCCCATCAAGTCCACACCAACTAAACTACACTAAATATACATTAGTGCCCCATTCCTGCACTTGGCCTATAGTCTTGAATGCTATAACATTTTAAGTGGTCTTTCAAGTACTTTTAAAAGTTGTGGGGTTTCCTGCCTCAATTACCCTCCCAGGCAGTGCATTCCAGATTCCTATTAGACTCAGGGTGAAAAAAAAATCCTCAAATCCCCTCTAAACTTCCTTTCACCTTAAAATTATGCCCCTTTTTATTGACCCTTCAGATAAGGGGAACAGCTGCTTTCTATCCAAACTGTCCATGTCCTTTAAAATCTTATAGACATCCATTAATCCCTCCTCAGCCTTTTCTGCTCGAAAGAAAACAACCCGAGCTTAACTTGCCTCTCTTCAAAGTTAAAATGCTCTGCCCCAGGCAACATTTTGGTGAATTTGCTCCGCAAACTCTCCAGTGCAATCACATCTTTCTTATAGTTTGATGACCAGAACTGCACACAGTAATTTAGCTGTGGCCAAACAAAGCTCCAATATAACCTTCCTGCTGTTATAATCTACGTCATGACTGAAAAAGGCAAGCATCCCAAATGCCTTCTTTTCAACTTGTTACCTTGTTAACTTATCCTGCTGCCTTCAAAGATCTGTGGACAAGCACTCCAAGATCACTCTGCTCCTCGGAGCTTCTTAGTGTCTTGCAATTCATTGAGTACTCTCCTGTCTTGTTACTTCCAAAGTGCATTACCTCATACATTTCAGGGTTAAATTCCGTCTGCCACTGATTTGCCTATCTGACCAATCCATCTATATCATTCTGTAACCGAAGACATTCTTCCTCACTGTCAGCCAACTCATTATTCTAAACTCCAAGGAGTGTAGGCCTAAACTGCTCAATCCCTTCTCACAAGACAAAATCTCTGATCTCTGGAATCAATCTAGTAACCTCCTCTGAACTGCCTCCAATGCAACTACATCCCTCCTTTAGTATGGGTTCCAAAACTATACACACGACTCCAGTTGTGATTTCATTAATGCCTTGTACAATTGCAGCAACAGTTCCCTATTTTATACCCTACTTCTTAAGTATCAAATGTCAAAATTTAATTTGCATTCCTTATTACCAACTGTACCTGCTTTCTGCAACTAATGTACGAAGATGCCCAGGTCCCTCTGCAGCAAAGCACTCTGAAGTTTCTCTCCATTTAAATAATAACTTGCCTTTCTATTCTTCTGGCCAAAAGGCATAGCCTCACAGTCATAAACATTAAACTCCATCCATCAAATTTTGGCTCATTCGCCTAACCTATCCATATTCACTTGTAATTTTTTATTTCTTCACTGCAACCGACTTGCCCACCTATTTTACTGTCACCTGCAAATTTAACTATAGTATCTTCTTGCCCTGCGTCTAAGTCAACTGTGGTTATACCTAGCACAAAGAAAATGGTTGGGGTTACTGCAGACCATTCATACCAGCTCCGGGATATTGGAGCAGGAGTTCCTTAGGGTAGCACTCTCACCTCAATCATCTTTTGCTGCTTCATCAATAATATTCCCACAATCATTAGGTTAGAAGCAATAAGGTTCGCTGATACTCAGTTCCATTTCCAGCTCATCAGACAGCAAACTATGCCCAGATGTAGCAAGCCCTGGATGAAATTCAGATTGAACCCATTTCCAAAATTCTATGACAATGTAACCTTCAGGGTGCACTCAGTTTCAAAGTGTTACACTTAACTGTTTCAAGATAACTGAAAACGAATTTGACCAGCAATAAGGGAGGGGCTTGTTGTAAGGTTTTCAATACATCACTCAGAAAAGATTGACAGGTACCTGAGGAGGAATTCACAAGCTGAAAATGTCAGGGAGTATGGGTTGAAGAAGATTTCATATTAGAGAAGACTTCATAATACAACTGTGCATGTATTTGTGCTGCTGGAAAGGCAGCTGTATGACACCGAATCTGCGCAGGGCACTCAGTGAGGAGTCAAGAGCAACAGGATGGCTCTGTGCTGTCAGAATTCAAGGAATTCTGGGTGCTATAGGAATTAGTAGGCAGCTAAGTATTGGAGACAGGACTCAGAAGAAGTCCTCAGGAGTTGAGGAAGTGGGAAGCTCACTGGCTCTGTACTGACAGAAACCATAAGGGGTTAGGCAGAAGTCTGCAAACATTAATATTTCAGTCCAGCTGGGGGAATGGAGGTTGAATGGTTCGTAAGTAGTATTTGTGTACTGCAACTGAGCACTTTTGGAGTTTGGGGAAAAATCTAGAGGTCCAGTTGTCGGTGAAGGGCTACTTTTATGCTTGTAAATGGGTACTGCAGTGCAGTTTCAAAGTCCAGGACAGCATAGACTCGGGCAAAGAAAATGATTGGTCAGAACAGGAGGACTCATTGAGGCAGTCCATGACAGAGTGATTCTTGAGAGAATGTTTCAAGGGCAGATCAGCAAAAATGAAGACTTGTGATTCCTTGTGAATTTTACTAAAACTTGATGCCCACTCTGTCACCAATATCCGGGTTAGCTGCTAAGGAATCTGTGGGATTTGTCTTGATTGCATTTGCCATTTGTCATTTTGGACAATTATCCATATTTATTACATGTTAATTTTGGATATTAGAAGTAGGTTGTACATAGGGGGAAGTGGTAGCAGTTGTACAGTGGTAATGTCACTGGACCAGTAATACAGATCACCAGGCTAATTTTCTGGAGACATTGGTTTGAATCCTACCAGGGTTGATGGTGAAATTTGAATTCAATTTAAATATCTGGAAAAGCTAGACTAATGGCTACCATGTCAATTGTTGTAAAAACTCATATGTTCACTAATATGCTTCAGGAATGGAAGTCTGCCATCCTTACCCAGTCTGGCCTACACACGACTCCATATGCACAACAATGTGGTTGCTCTTAATTGTCTTCTGGGCAATCAGGAATTGTCAATACATTCTGGCCATGCCAATGATGCCCTCATCCAAGGAATGAAAAAAAAGTACTGTAGTTTTTTTACTGTTTTAATGTTGCATAGCAAAGTTTATTGCTGTTTGTTCAAAACTGTGAAATCCTATAGATTTAAAACAAAGAACAAAGAAAGTTACAGCATAGGAACAGGCCCTTCAGCCCTCCAACCCTGCACTGACATGCTGCCCGTCACAACTAAAACCCACTACTCTTCTGGGGACCGTAACCCTCTATTCCCATCCTATTCATGTATTTGTCAAGATACCCTTTAAAAGTCACTATAGTATCTGCTTCCAATACTTCCCCCAGCAGCGTGTTCCAGGCACCCAGTTATTCTTTTATTCCCTGGTTATCACACTTTGTCCATTTTAAGAACAAAAGTTACTCATCCATTGATAGATGGTAACAAAATATGATTGTCTGGTCTAGGATTGTCTAAGGCTGATAAAAGGCAAATATTACTCTTGCGACAAAGTTTCAGGCAATGACCATCCCCATAGGAGATCCTCGTCTCCTAAGCTGACAACAATGGATGAAAAGTTCTAAATTCCCCTGGAGATCACCTTTGACCAGAAGTTTAACTGAACCAGTCTTATAAATGCCATATTTGCAAGAGTAGGTCAGAGGCTGGGAATTCTATGGGAATAACTCCCCTCTTGACTTTCTAGAGTCTTTCCATGATTACAAGATTTAAGTCAGGAGTTCAACAGGATACTGTGACTACAGGTCAAACAACACTCAGGAATTTCATCACCATTAAAGCTAAAGCCATCCACTCAATTGGTATCCCATCCACCATATCAATAGCTCACTCCATCCATCACAGACTCTCAATGGTAACAATTTGTACCACCTGGAAGACACAGTGCAGAAACTTGCCAAGATTTCTCTAACAGCATCTTCTAACCCTGCAATTTCTGCTATCTAGAAGGTCATGGGTAGGGAACACTAAACCTGCAAGTTTGCCTGCAGGTCACATACCATACTGATCTGGAACTATATTACCATTCCCACCGTCACTAGAGGAAAAATCCTGGTTCTCTTTCCCTAACAGCTTTGTGGTGTACCCACTAGATGATCTGCAATGGTTCAGGAAGGCAGGTTACCACCACCTTCTCAAGGGTAATTAGAGATGGGCAATAAAGTTTGTCCAGCCAGTGGCACTCATATCACCTGAATGAATACAGAAACAGAGATGTTTTGTGTTGGATGGATCTATACCAGAATACTAAGTAATAGTGAAAAAGCAAACACGCAAATTTTGACACTATATTATGGCAATTGGATGTGAAGTAAATATATAAATAATAAAGTATTTGTATTTGATATAATGAGATTTCCGTTAACGTTTAAGAATTTTCTAACAACAGTGGTAGAAAAAATATTGATAAAAATTCTGAATATAGCATTAATCTCCACGTGGACGGGCAAGATTAATCAGGAATAATCAGTACGGCTTTATCAGTGGGTGATTATGTCTGACAGGTTTGATTGAGTTTTTGAGGGAATTACTAGATATGTAGATGAGGTAGTGCAGTGGATGCAGCCTATGTCGACTTCAGTAAAACTTTTGACAAGGTCTTTCTTGGGAACAAAAACAGTAGTTGCTGGAAAAGCAGGTCTAGCAGCATCTGCGAAAAGAAATCAGAGTTAACATTTTGGGTCCAGTGACCCTTTCTCAGAACCTAGCTTGGGAAATTAGTTAAGAATGTAACAGCCCATGGAAACTTGTATCCAATGGCGTATGCAGGGTTCGGTGCTGGGTCCCTTGTGATTTGCGCTGTGCAATTTTGAACTATACATGAATGTAGGAGATGTAATCAATAAATTTGTAGATTACAAAAATTGGAACGCAGGAAACAGCAAGTAGGAAAACCATTGACTACGTTACAGGATGATACAGGCAAGCTGATCAGGTAGGCAAAATAGTGGCTAATTGAACCTAATCCTGAAAGCGTGAGGTCGTACATTTTAGGAAGACTAACAAGGATAGGGAGTACACAATGAATGCTGGGATCCTAGAAAGTACAGAACACCAGAAGGACCTTGGTGTACATGTCCATCGATCCTTATAGGCAACCGGTGGATGAGATAGTTGAGAAAGATATAGAGCACTTACTCGTATAAGGCAATAAGTGAGTACAACAGCAAAGAGGAAGGGTCATGGACCTGTTCTGAGGAAGGGTCACTGATATCTCTCTGCAGATGCTGCCAGAATTGTATAGCCTTTCCAACAATTTCTGTTTTTGTTACAAGTGCAAGGAGATTAGGATGGAACAAAAACAGAAAATGCTGGAAAAACATAGCAGGTCTGGCAGCATCCCTGGATAATAAGCAGACTTAACGCTTCAGGTCTAATGACCCTTCTTCAAAACTGATGGTAGCGAAGAAAAGGTTGGCATTTATGCAGAAGATGAGGTGTAGAAGAGGAGTAAACAATAGATAGATATTAACCCCAAAGAAAGAGAAAAACAGTTGGATAGACAAAATACTGCATAAAGATCAGCCTGGGAGACTATTATTAGCTGACAATGGATTGTGTGTGGTAGCAGCCCATGAGGATCATGTCCCTCACTTTCTGCTCAGGAACCCTGCAGCCTTTTGGACTCAGTAATGTGTTCAATAATTTCAGAGCTTGAGCACCTTCTCCCGTGTCCATAACCCATCCCCACATACTTGGCCTTGTCATCACATAGGCTGCGACCACACACAACCTATTGTTAGCTAATAATAGCCCCCCATTATCAGGTGTTTCATTCCACTAAATTGACCTTCATCCTTTCCTTTGTATGTCCAATTCTCTTTCCTCTCTCTTTGGGCACTGTCTCCACTTATCGTTTACTCCTCCCCCACACGATCTTCTGCATAAATATCAACCTTCTCCCAGCTACCATCGGTTCAGGAAAAGTCACTACATTCGAAACAACTCTGCCCCCACCACCTCAGCTGAGTTTTTCCAGCAATTTCTGTTTTTGTTTCTGAGCGTCCACGATTCTTTCGGTTTACTTGAAATTAGGACGGAGCTGCAGTACTGTGTGCAGTTCTGGTTACCACGGTGTAGGGAGGACGTGATTGCACTAGAGAGGGTGCACAGGCGATTCACAAAGATGTTTTGAGCCTGGAGTGCTTTCAGGCATGCGGAGAGACTCGATGGGGTGGGGTGGTTTTCACGAGAGCAGGGAAAGCTGGAGAGTGCCCCGTTACTAGGGGACACACATAGGAAGAAACTTTTCCTCTTCGTAGAGGGACCAGTAACCAAGGAGGATAGAGTTGAGACTAAGGGCAGGAGGTTTAAATGGGAATTTTTTTTTCCCACTATCTGGAACTCACTACCTGAAAGGGTGGTGGAGACGGAAACCGACACAACGTGGAAGAAGTATTTAGACGGGCACTTGAAGCGCCATTGCAATGTGCCAACAAGACTGGAAATAGATAGGTGCAGCCGCAATGAGGTTGGAAGGTGTTGTTCAGTACTGCATGATCCACATGAGCGATAATGGCCAATCATTGACCTGCACTTGCAACATGACGATGTAACAAGCCGCCCAAACGTTTCTTTCGGAGAACGAGCGCGCGACGTAGACGTCATTTCCGCGGGCGGTGAGGAGAGTAGGGCGCTCTCGCGATGTTTGAGGGCAGGCCGGTGGCCGGCGCGCGGTGTCTCTATGGAGCTTGCGGCCTCCGGGATGATCATGGCGGACTTTGATGCGATCTACGAAGAAGAGGAAGACGAGGAACGAGCGCTGGAGGAGCAGCTTCTGAAATATGCGCCCGACCCGGTGGTAGTGCGAGGATCAGGACACGTCACTGTGTAAGCGCGACCGAAAAATCGCGGCGGGGGATTAACCTGGAGCGGCGGGAGGCACCGGCAAGCGGGGCCAAACACAGCCGCCTTGTCTAGCCCCCTTTGGCTGGGTGACACTGTGTTGACGGGCAGTGACAGTGACTGCCCGCTCGGGGTGACTGACATACTTCCTGGTATTTCTCCCGGATAAATTGCTGCTGACGGTATATCCGACGTTGCTTCGTTGCAGCTAACAGTTTGACTCGGTCAAAGTCAACTGCGAGCAGAGAAGCATTCTCTGCACTCCCCTCCCCCCCCCGTCTGCAAGTGATGGGAACAGTAGATCAGCATCATTCCAAAGAAAGAAAGAAAGACTGAAGATAGCATCCTGTAAAGTGATGCTCAGCGTAAAGCATCTCACCACCTTGTAGCTGCGTGCAACAGCTGAGTAAAGATGCAGGATCATTACCAGGTTGTGGTGGATCTTGGTGTTGTGCTGTTTGCATGTTTCCTTTTTGGTTTTATTATGGTTTATGTCATATGTATTCTTACGACTTATCGTAAAGTAATCATTTATGGATATTATCGTAATATGCATGAAGACAGCATTGTTAATTTTATTGGGTGTATACTTGTAGTTTCAGGTATGGGGGAAAAATTGTGTTGCAGGCATATCAGCAAATTTTAGAGTCCCATTCATGGTGCCTGCTTTTGTGAAGTTCTGTATGTTTTTAGAATCGCCACAGAACAGAACAAGACCTACTCCCCTGCCTTTTCCCTGTAGCCTGGTGAATTCCTTCACTTTAAAAGGTGTCCAAGACGAATATGCCTCCTGACTTCCATTCCAGATTATAGACACTGGCTGAATAAAAAAATTTTTGTCGTGTTGGATTTGCTACTTATGCCATTCACACTAAAACTCTGCCCTGTTATTCTCAATCTTTTAATAATGAAACGTCTTTTCCTGTCTTTGTTCTGTCTGGACTATTCATGGTTTTGAGCATGCCTGCTAAATATCCTCTCAATGTTCTTGAATGAGAACGAACCCAATTTCTCCAATCTGAAATTCCTCACCCTTGGAGCCATTGTCTTTTTTTTTCCATGCCCTTTTTAAATCTTTCATATCCTTGCAAAAATGCAGTGCATATTGGGTTCCATCTTCTTGTTGAAAGATTCGCCATTAAAAAAAATACAAAGATAGTAAGAACTGCAGATGCTGGAGTCAGAGAGAACAGTGTGGAGCTGGAGGAACGCAGCAGGCCAGGCAGCATCAAAGGAGCAGAAATGTTGATGTTTCGAGTTGGGACTCTCTTTCTGAAGGAGGGTTCCAAACCGAAACGTCAACTTTCCCGCTCCTCGGATGCTGCCTGGCCTGCTGTATTCCTCCGGCTCCACATTGTGTTATCTCTGCCATTAAAAAAAACCTTGTCTTTATACTGCATGCCTCTGTTTATAAAGCCCAGGATCCAGAATGCTTTATTTTGTAACTGTTTTCTCAACCTGCCCTGTCAGCATCAATGATTTGTACTCCTATCTCCCCAGTTCTTTGTTCTTGCAAAGAATGGATGCTTTAGTTTATATTGCTTCTCTTTGTTCTTCTATTCCAAGTGCATCATTTCACACTGTTCTAACTTGAATGTTATCTATAGTATGTCCACTAATTCCACCAGCCTGTCTGTGTTCTCTTTCTCCTCATAGTTCACTTCTAGGTTTTGTCATTTGCAAATTTTGAAACTCTGTATCCTGTTAGGTCATTGACATATGTCAAACAAAACACTCATCCTTGTACTGATCCTTGGGATTCCAAGTCCAAAAAAAAACACTGTTCTCTCTGTTTCCTGTTACTTGGCCAATTTCACATCCATGCTATTACACTCCTTCACTCCTTCAGTTTCAACTGCTCTGGCAAACCAATTATGTAGTATTTTGTCAAATGCTTTTTGGAAGGCCATACAGACCACATCAACCAGTTTGCTGTCATCAAAAAAGTTTAATCAATTTTCTTCAACTTGTGAAAAGAAATGTTCTTGGATGTGTGCATTGCTTGCATGGCCCACATTTGCTACAAACATACTTACTGCTGCCTTGAACTATTGTAGTTCGTCTACTATCGTTACATTCACGATACTATTAGGAAAAGAATTTCAGGATTTAGACCCAGTGACAATGAAGGAATGGAAATATAGCTCCATGTTAGGATGATTAGAATCACATCCAGCATTGCGCAATTCCTTGTTGGACTGAAAATATATTGGCCAAGTAGATTCTCTGAAACGTGCTTCAGAATCTCCTGACTCTTGATGTGCTTTCGACAGATATTTTAGTCTATAATAGACTAACTAAAGCCCTTCATTATGACAACTCTGGATTCTCAAATAACTTGGAGTGGGGAAAATAAATGGTGGACTGAGAGTAGTGTGGATCTTGTAGCTGCTCCTGAGACTGCAAGCTTACTTCTAGATTTAATATAGTTAGTACATTTCAGCAATATAAGATTTTTACAGTTACAACATTTAACAGACATTTGGATAAGTATGTGAATAAGGAGTGTTTGGAGGGATATGGGCCAAGTGCAGGCAGGTGGGACTCGCTTAGTTTGGGATTATGTTTGGCATGGACTGGTTAGACTAAAGGGTCTGTTTCAGTGCTGTATGACTGATCAAAAAGTAGATCAGTTGGTGTTTCATGCAATGTGGGTGGTATGGTGGCTCACAGCACCAGAGACCCAGGTTCACTAGCCTCAGGCAACTGTCTGTGTGGAGTTTGCACATTTTCCTCATGTCTGTATGTGTTTCCTCCAGGTGCTCCAGTTTCCTCCCACAGTCCAAAGATGTGCAGGTTAGGTGGATTGGGCATGCTAAATTTCTCGTAGTGTTCAGGGATGGGCAGGCTGGGCGAATTAACCATGGGAATGCAGGGTTACAGGGATTGGGTAGGGGAGTGGATCTAGGTGGGATGCTCTTCAGATGGGCAGCATAGACTACATGTGCTGGATGGCCTGGTTCCACACTATAGGAATTCTATGATTATACCAAATCTTGATTTCCAGATCTGATTGCAACTGTAACACGTAAAGTTACTGTTACAGGGTTGGCTGAAAGCACTGGCTTTGCATGTTTACTCACCTTGTATGGACTTGACACTATCCTCCTTGCTTGTTGAAATTGTTTGATGACTGGTCCAGGATTTTTTTCCCCCAATGTATCATTATTCTGTATTACTTTATATATAGGAAGGTGGGCATTCACTGGCAAAACCAGTATTTATTGTCCTTCCCAAATGCCCTTGAGAAGCTGATGGTAAGCTTTCATTGACTTGAATATGAGCAAATGGCATGCTAAGCTATTTCAGAGGGCAGTTAAGAGTCAGCCAAAGTGCTGAGAGTCTGGAATTGCTTGGGGCAGAGTGGATGATTGATGACAGATTTCTCTCCCTGAAGAACTGAAGGAAATCACATGGAATTTAATGATATTCTAGTAGTTTCATGGTCATTATTGAGACTAGCTTTTTATCTCCAATTTATTTAATCTGAATTCTCTAGCTGCTGTGGTGGGTTTTGAACGCATGCCTCCAGACAATTAGTTAGTATCTCTGGATTGCTAGCAGAATAATGTGACTGCTATACTGTAATACCCCTTTTGTTCTCTGTAATTTCCCTGCAAATTTGTTCCTGTACCTTTTTCAGTCATTGTTATCTCTGTGTTGTTTCTTAAATCAAACCAAGTATACCCTTGACCCCTCCAGGACACCCTGTTTCTAAATGCTGTCATCCTTAAGACTGCTATATCATAACACTGTTTTCTAGCTTCTTAAGATCTAGCTGTAGCATCTTCTCCTATCAAACTATGCAGCTGGTACTAATATGTACTACAACCTTTGGTTGTTCTGCCTTCCCCTGCCCGCCAGCCTTTTGTGTAGCTGCTAAGTGACATCGTGCATTCTGACATCAAGGGAGGTAATATACCATCTTGGCATCATGCTTGCTGTTGCAGAATCATCTGACTGTTCCCCTAAACTTCAGAATTCCCTATCTGAAAGCAGTTTCTTTCCAAGTATCCTTATTGTTGTATGCAAATCCCTCTATGACCTTATCCCTCAACCTCTGCGACAGTATTGAGTTTCAAGTAGTTTAAGCGTTTTTACACTCTCTCTTGTTTTCTTCAACTACTTAGCTTTGTTATTTATTTGAAGTAATTATAGAGTTATTCATATAGCATGGAGACAGATCTTTGGGCCGAACTCGTCCATGTTGTACCAGGTTTCCTAAACTGAACTAGTGCCATTTTCCTACATTTGGCCCATATCCCTCTAAACCTGTCCTATCCATGTACCAGTCCAAATGTCTTTTAGAGGTTGTAATAGCCTCCACTATTTCCTCTGGCAGCTCGTTCGATAAACACACCACCCTTTGTGTTAAAAAAAAAAAGTTGCTTCTCAAGTCGCTTTTAAATCTTTCTCCTCTCTCCTTAAACCTACATCCTGTAATTTTAGACCTTGCCCTACCCTGGAGGAAAATACTTGGGATATCCATGCTTCTCATGATTTTATAAACCTCTATAAGGTCACCTCTCTGCCTCCAACGCTTCAGGGGGAAAAAACGTTCCAGCCTCTCCTTGCAACTGAAACCTTCCAATCTTGGTAACATTCTTGTTTCCAGTTTAATAATATCCTTCCTATAGCAGGGCTACCAGAATTGTACACAGTACTCCAAATGTGGTCTCACCAATGTCTTGCACAGCTGTAACATGAAGTCCCAATTCCTGTACTCAGTCCTCTGACCAATGAAGGCAAGCATTCCAAATGCCTTCTTCACCACCCTGTCTACCTGTGATACCACTTTCAAGGAACTATGTACCTGCACCCCTGTGTCTGTCCATTTAACAGCAATCCCCTAGTCCCTACCTTTAATTGTGTAAGACTTGCCCTGCTTGTCTTACCAAAATGCAACACATCACATTTATCTGAATTAAACTCCATCTACCATTCCGAGGCCCACTGGCCCAGTTGATCAAGATCTTGTTGCACTCTTAGATAACCTTCTTCACTGTCCACTGTACCACCAATTTTGGTGTCATTGGCAAACTTACTTATTAACATTTGTCTCCTGTATTCTCATCCAAATCACTTATATAGATGATGAACAACAATGGACCCAGCACCAATCCATGCAGCACACTGCATGTCACAGGCCTCCAGTCTGAACAACAACACTCCAGCACAGCTCTCTCTCCTACCGTCAAACCAATTTTGTATCCAATTGGATAGCTGTCCCTGATCCCATGTGACCTAACCTTATGAACTAATTTACCATGGGGAACCAGGTTTATTTGGGAATTTATCTTCCTTTATGAGTTTAAGACCTCTAGCATCTCCTCATCTGTAATGTGGACTCTTTTCAAGATATCGCTGTTTGTTTTTTTGACCCCGAGTTCCCTGGCTCCCACATCTTTCTCCATGGTAAATACTGATGAGAAATATTTCTTTAGGATCTCACCCATCTCCTGTGGTTCCACACGTAGATGGCTTTGTTGATCTTTAAGGGACTCTATTTTCTCCTAGTTACTCTTTGTCCTTAATATAATGGGAGAATCTCTTTGGATTCTTCTTTTCTTTATCTGCCAAAGCCATCTCATGTCCCCTTTTTGCTTTCCTTATTTCCTTCTTGAATCGTAAGGGGCATGGATAGCGTGAATAGCCAAGGTCTTTTTGCTTAGGCTGAGGGAGTCCAAAGCTAGAGGGCATAGGGTTAAGGTGAGAGGGGAATGATTAAAAAAGGACCTGAGGGGTAAATTCTTCACCTACAGGATGGCGTGTTTTGGAACGAGCTGCGAGAGGAAGTGGTGGAGGTATAACATGTAAGAGGCATCTGGATGGACATACAAATAGGAAGGGTTTAGAGGATATGTGCCAATTGCTGGCAAATGGGACTAGGTCAGATTGGGCTGTCTGGTCAATGCAGACGAATGGACCGAAGGGCCTCTTTCCGTGCTGTATGACCCTATGACTCTATTAGTGTATGCTTACACTCCCTATATTCCAGAAGGGATTCACATAATCCCAACTGTCTATACCAGACTTATGTCCTCCTTTTCCTTCCAGAACGTCAATATCTCTAATTATCCAGTACACTACTGCCAGCCTTGCCCTTCACACTAATAGGAATATGCTAGCTCCTTTTTCCATAATTATTTTATAATTAATAGAATTATGGTCACTGATCCAAAAGTGATCCCTCACTAACACCTCAGTAATTTGCCCTCCTTTTTTTCTCAAGCTCAAATCAAGTTTCTTCCCCTTCTGTAGTAGGGCCAGCTTCATTTCTTGAAGACCCTTAACCAATTCTTCCTCTTCCAGAATTGGAGGATTGCAGGTATCTTGGAGGTCTCCGCAGGTGAAGGATGAATATGAAATTAAAACTTTTTATTTAAATAATCATAGTACTCATAATTTAAATGTTTGTCTAGATGTTAGAACTTAAACTAGTCTAATCTGAATTAAACTAGTCTGGTGGGGGGTGGCCGAAGCAGTGAAACAAGAGAAAAGTTTGAGGCTGGTACAGAAGTTAAAGCGAGCAAGTTAAATAGACAAGGCAGGCAAAAGCACAGCAGGGAACAAGGGCGGCATGGTGGTAAGCACTGAAGCAGTCCCAGTCTATGTTTGGAAAGGTAAAATCCCCTACTATTGCAACCTTCTTATTCTCGCAGCTATCTGCAATCTCGTTACGTATTTGGTCCTCAATTTTCTGCTAACTATTGGGGGCCTATCGTATAACCCCATCAGAGTGATCACCCGCTTCTTATTTCTCAGTTCCATCCATATAGCTTCACTGGATGATCCCTCAGGAATATTCTGTCTAAGTACTGCCGTGATGTTTTCCCAAATCAAAAACGTCACTCCTCCTCCTCCTCCTCCTCTCTTGCATCACCTTCTGTCCTTCCCTTGGCATTTATGCCCTTGAACATTGAGCTGCCAGTCCTGTCCTTCTCTTAGCCATACTTCTGTAATAGCTATGATGTCCCAGTCCCATATACCCATCCATGCCATGAGTTCATCTGTCTTGCTTGTCAAGCCTCTTGCATTGAAATGAATGCAGTTTAATTGTTACCTCGTAGAATCCCTACAGTGTGGAAACAGGCCTTTTGGCCCAACAAATCCACACTGACCCTCAGGGCATCCCACCCAGATCCATCACGCATTACCCACCTAATCTACACATCCCTGAACACTACAGGCAATTTTAGCATGGCCAACCCACCTAGCTGGCACATCTTTGTGACTGTGGGAGGAAACCAGAGCACCCGGAGGAAACCCACACACGCACACGGAGAGAATGTGCAAACTCCGCACAGACAGTCGCCCAAGTGTGGGATTGAACCTGGATCCCTGGCGCTGTGAGGCAGCAGTGCTTACCACTGAACCACCATGCCGCCCTTGTTCCCTGCTGTGCTTTTGCCTGCTGTGTCTATTTAACTTGCTCGCTTTAACTTCTGTACCAGCCTCAAACTTTTCTCTTGTTTCACTGCTTCGGCCACCCCCCACCAGACTAGTTTAATTCAGATTAAACTAGTTTAAGTTCTAACATCTAGACAAACATTTAAATTATGAGTACTATGATTATTTAAATAAAAAGTTTTAATTTCATATTCATCCTTCACCTTCGGAGACCTCCAAGATATCTGCAATCCTCCAATTCTGGCCTCTTGATCCCTGCATTCTTTGACCATGCTTTCAGCTATGGAGGCTGTCGGCTCTGAAATTCCCTCCCAAGGCCTGTGCACCTTTTTACATGTTTCTCCCTTTCACGGTGCTTCATTTTGATCAGGTTTTGGTCATCTGCCCTAATATTCCCTTATGTCATTCAATGTCACATTTTGTTTAATATGAGGCGTTATGGTGACTCAGTGGTTAGCACTGCTGTCTCACAGCACCAGGGACCCAGGTTCAGTTTCAGCCTGGGGTGACTGTCTGTGTGCAGTTTGCACATTGTCCCCGTGTCTGTGTGCGTTTCCTCTGGGTGCTCCGGTTTCCTCCCAGAGTCCAAAGATGTGCAGGATAGGTGGTTTGGCCATGCTAAATTGCCCATAGTGACAAGCCATGAGTAGGTTAGGTAGATTAGTCATGGGAAATGTAGTGTTACAGGGATAGGGTAGGGGGTGAGTTTGGGTGGGATGCTCTTCAGAGAATCAGTGTGGACTTGTTGGGCCAAATGGCCTGTTTCCACATTGTAAGGGTTCTATGTTCCTGTGAAATATCATCTGCTGTCTTGTTACATTAATTGCACTATCTAAATCCATGTATGCGTACAAAATGGGTAACGATCTTTGCATTAGGAATTTCAGGATAAACAAGTTGATGTGCCTCATTATTAAATTGCCTGCAATTTCCAGTTCCCTGTCACTATCCTCTAAATTATTGTGTATTCACACCCAGCGTGTTTATTCAAAATTGATAGCACTGTAGGAGGGAATGCATATTCATGTTTTGAATGTGCTATGAAAAAAATGTTGGTTAATAGTACGTGTTAAAGTGGAACTGTGTGTGAGAGTGATATTTCTCGGAGAGTTCAGGGGTAACAAACACTCCAGATGTTATCTTTATGGGATTGAAAAATGAGGAGAGAGTTCTATCAGAGATTGAAGTATGACAACATTTATGTCTTTAATTGTCACCATTTGAAACCTGTAGAATTTTTTTGGCTATTCTTGATAAAATGAATGTGTGCCGTAACCTTATTGATTGATATAGTCACTGAGCTCAGCAGCTGAATTACTATCAGTAAATCAGTCAAAAGCATAGTGTGATGAACATTATTTTTCAAGTAGTTTAACTTTGAAACAATTGAATGAGAGTAGGCTATGGCCTTTTGAGCCTACTCTGCTTTCAGTATGATCTTGGTAATCAAAAATCTGTCTATAACTGCTTTAAAAATATTTAAAGACCCCATGTACACTACCTTTTGAGGAAAGGTATTCCAGAGCCTTTCAACCCTAATTTTTTTCCTCATCTCTCAAGTGAGTTACCCCTTATTTTCAAACGAATAATGAAATGACATCCTTTTGTATGTACAGAGACCATTACCGTATGCAGTACTCCAGATGTGGTCTCCCCAATGCCTTGTGTAACTGAAACATAACCTCTGTACTCTTGCCTTCAATTCCCATTGCAATTAAACGCAACACACTGTTAACGTTCCTGATTACTTGCTGTACCTGCATACTAACTTTCTATGTTTCATTTATTAGGACACCCAGATCTCTGTATTTCAGAGTTTTGCAACCTCTCTGTTTAGATAATATGCTTCTTTGATCTCTCTGTCAAGATAGACTAATTCATATTTTCCTGTTTTCCCATTTAAGTCTTTACGCTTTTGATTTTAACAGCTGCTTAGAATTACTTTAATCCTGTACAAATCTACCAAAAAGAAAAACATTGAAATTATGAATAAGTGAGTTGATTGTAAGATTTGTTTACATAATGTACATATGTCTGAAGATATTGGTGTCAATTGGCCTATTCTTAACTACCAGTTCTTTTGATGAAGCAATCAGCCCTTTGTGCCTAATCCATCGTTCAATTAGATTATAACTGATCTACCCACTTGCATAACCATGTGATGTACTTACCTATCAGGTATTTACCAATCTCTGTTTTAACATCTGAAAAACAAACCCCTACCACTTTTGTGGTGGAGTGTGTTTCTGCTTTTCACTACCCTTAACACAGCTTGGCATCATTTCTGAACTGCCTAACTCTAATTTTAAGATTATGCTGCTTCCTTTGGGAGTCTCCCACCAGAGGATATAATTTTGCTACATCTCTTTTGATCATCTTCTACACCTGAATTTAATCATACCGTAATCTTCTGTATGCAAGGGAATACTCATCCAGTCAATGCAGCTTGTGCTCAAAGTTTAACATTTTTAGCCCTAATTTTTAATAACTTTTTATTCTTGAATTCATAAACCTGTCAGCTCCTTCACAGTTTAAAAATCCACATGTATGGTACACTAGATCATTTTTGATCTGTAGTGATTTCAGAATTTGCAAGAAAAAGACAAGTCAAGTTTCAGTGTTACAAGAAGTGTATTTTTAAAAAAGTTACCAGTAACGTGCATTTTAAACCAAAGTTAATCTTGTGCATAATCACATCATTGGAGCAGAAATATGTGCAAGTTTGCAAAACTAATTTGTGTGGATACCAAGGTCACCTAAAAAGATGCTTCAAATTCAGCAATCCGTGTAGGTTATTACTGAGCGCCAATTTTTCATGCATTCATCAGAGCAACTCTTAACAAATATCAAAGTAAAGGAAAACTACATTTGTACTACCTGAAGTTACTTGTGTTTCTCTATACTTGCTCATCTATTTTTCAACGGGTTAAAATTGTTGTACAGCTTGCTGCAGATATATTAGCATATTTTGTAAATACAAAAGTACTAAATATCTAAAGACTGTTGGTGACGACAAATTTTCATCAGTTCACCGTTGCGTTCTTGGTTTAGCATTGTTAGACTAACACCGAACAGCTAAACTTTCTAATTAGCCACAGTTGTGATTGTGTTGTGTGGCTATTATTTTTCCAGTCTTCAGTTGGTTAAGCTTTTGTTTTTTATGGTTGTTGCTTTCTGACTAGCATATAGTAGTGTTCCAATCTCTGGGCCAAAGGATCTGTGTTCAAGTCCCACCTACCACAGACCTATGCCACCCCATGTCTTCGAAAAGAGCAGCAAGCATGGAATTTAGCCAGCAACTTCAGTGCTGTATTGAGGGAGTGCTGCATTATTAGAGGTGTTGTCTTTAGAATGAATTGTTGAATTAAGGTCTTCCTGTTTAGGATGATGCAAGTGTTCAGTGTACTGTTCAGTGTACTATTCAGTGAAGAAGAGGATGCTTCCCCTGTGTCTTGGCCAACATTTATCTCTCTACCAAGTCACTTACCATATTTGTTATTTGTGGCATCTTCAAATTGGCTGCTGTGCTTGACGCTGGAGCAGTGATTTATGCTTCAAGAATAATCCATTATCTGTGGAAACACTTTGTGATGACCGTAAAACAAAAAGGATACCGTAGAAATGCTAGTTGACATTCATTCTTTCAGTTTTGTACAATAACGACTATACTTCAAAAATACTTCTTTAGTTGTAAAACATTTTGAGATGTTCAGTGACCGTGAAAAGTACTGTGTAAATTGCAAGTTGGTCTGGCTTTCAGTCTGTTAAAGCAAAGATAAGATAATTGCCTTCTAACTGCTATTTTGTGTGCAAATTGTTTTAACATATATTGCATCCTGCTTATTAAACATAATGGTAAATGTTGAGCCCTATGTAGTCCACATATGTGTTAATTATTGTAGTCTATCCATGCAGGTCTCTTATGAGACTGTACAGTTGTACATTGGGAAATATTAGTGAATGGAGAGTGGAAAATTGTGGATAGGAGAGACTATATGATTCTAACAACTTCTGAGCATTTTATCATCAAAACCTTAAAAATAAATTATTTTCGCTGTGCTCACAGCTGTTTTTGCAATTTTTGTAATTGTTCATATAGATGTCATTGGCAAAAGGCAATATTTATTGCCCATTACTAAATGCCCTTGATGAGGTGGTGTTGAACTGAACTTTTAAACCACTGCAGCCCATTAGGGGCGGCTACAGCCACTGTAACGTTAGGAAGGGTGTTCCAGGAATTTGACCCAGTGACAGTGAAGGAATGATGATAATTGTTCCAAGCCAGGATGCTTTTTGGCTTAGAGGGGAACTTTCAAGTGCTAGGGTTCCCATTGAATCTACAGTCTTTGCTCTTCTTGATGATAGAAGTTGCAGGTTTTGGAAGGAGCTGTTGAAGGAGCCTTGGTGAATTGCTGCAGTATGCCTTGTAGGTGGTACAAACTGTCACTGTATGTATTGTAATTATAAAGTCAAATGGGCACTGTGTTAGATGGCATATTTAACAGTGAGGCCCATTAATTATGATGCTTCATATAGTTCTGCAGGATCTTGATTGAAAGATTAAATTTGAGATTAATAGAGTTTAATCTGCCCTGCCTTACTGGAAAATTGTCTATCGGTGAAGAATAATGAGAAAGAACAAAGGCATTCTTTAGTTTTACTTTCTGCAAGTTGTAAAGCTAAATGATTGTAAACATGTATCTTATTGAAGTGTTCCAAACTGAGGTAGATTCCTGGCATTTTTGTTTAAAAACTGTAGAAGTGCAGTTTACATCCTCAAAATATTTCTGGAACTGAACTGTCTCACCTTATTGTCATCAACTATAAAACATAGTAATAACTGCTGGCAGGAAACCACTACTGTGTGGTGAACTAGCACTGCCAAAAAGGAAAGGACTGTTCCTTCTGTAGCCTCTCTAGTACCTGTATTGTGTGTTGTAGAGGCTGGGAATGCATTTTCTTTGTTTTACTGGAAATTATTTCCTTTCTGGTGTTTCACTTGATGACATTAATGCTAAAGCCCATTACCTAATATGATTTTAATTTGAAGGATAATTTACTGTGATTAATTTGCTGAAAAAAAATTCTTAAGAGTTTTAAAAATGTTTCATTTCATGGGATGCGTTTGTTGCTAGCATGGCCAGCTTTTGTTGCCTGTTCCTAATTTCTCATGAGAGGGATAACCACTCATTGAACCACTACATTTCAACCCGTATAAGTACACTGAACGCTGTTAGGGGAGAAAAAATTTCAGGTTTTCACCCAGTGACGGTACTGCAACGTAGTTTCAGGTCAAGATGATGTGTGGTTGGAAGGGAATGCACATGTGGTGTTCCTAAGAATCTGCTGGCCTCCCCTTTTGCAGATGATAGAGGTTACAGGCTTATAATAAAGAGGCTGCTAAAGAGGGAAGAGTTACTTTAGTTCGTCTTGTACATGGCACACACATCAAGCTTAAGATGATGGATAGGGTGCCTGTTCATCTGGCTACTTTTTCCTTTGAGGTATGGAACAGCATGTGTGCTGTTGGCACTGCATGAGTCCAGGTATGTAGAGAATACTCCGTCACATTCCTGACTTTTGTCTTGATGACAGTGGCCAAACTTTAGGGAATTAGAGGAATTTAAGGAATTTCGAACTTCCAGTTTCTGATCTGCTTTTGTAGCGACAGTATTAATGGCTTGTTCAATTTCAGGTCTCTGGAGCAAGGATGCTGATAGTGATGGATTTGTGATGGTAATGCTATTGAATGACAGAGGAGATGGTTTGATTCTCTCTTTGTTAGAAGGGTGCATTGTTTGGCACTTGTGTGGCATGAATGTTTCTCACCATCTGTTAGCCCAATCCTGAATATTGTTCGGTCTTGTCGCATAGGACATGACTGCTTCAGTACTGAAAGTATTTGAATGGCATTGAACGCCATACAACATCAGCTAACACCCAGACTTCTGAACTCGTGCTGTTGGGAAGTTCGTTGAAGATGGTTTGTCCTAGGACACTAACCTGAGAAATCCTGTATTGATGCACTGGGATTGAGATGTTTGGTCTCCAGTAACCGCAGCCAACTTGTGCTAGATATGACTCCAACCATAGATTTTCCCCCTAATTGCCATAGATTTCAGTTTTGCTAGGGTTCTTTAATTCTGCACTTGGTCAGAAGCTGCTATGATGTCAAGGACAGTCACTCTCACCTCTCCTGTTGAACTTAGTGCTTTTATCCGTGCTTGGACCAAGGCTTTAATGAGATCAGGGTGCGGTGGTTGTGGCAGAAACTAAACTGATCGTCGATCAGCAGACCATTACTGTCTTGTGCTGCATAAGTGTTGTCAGCCACACTAAGCATCACTTTGATGATTGAGAATGGACTAATAGGATTGAAAATGACTGAGTTGGATCTGTCTTGCTGTTTGTGCACAGGATATACCTGAGCAATTTTTCACATTGGGTAGCTGTATTGAAACAACTGACTGGACCTTGTTGTGGACTGAAGGTCTTCAGTACTACTGTCAGAATGTTGTCAGAGACTATAATCTTTACTATATCTGATTCCTCCAACTGTTTTTGATATTAAAGTGAATTGTATTGGCTGAATTCTGGCATCATTAATGGATACCTCGAGAGGCGGGCAAGATGGATCATCCATATAGCTGAACATGATTGCCAATGTTTCAGACAAATGTGTTGGGCTTCCTGATAATTGAAGATGGGTGTGTTTATGGAACCGTCTCCTTTGGTTAGTTGTTTAATTGTCCACCACTTGTCCATTTGAGGCTTGTGCAGTGCTGCAGAGTTCCGAACAGATCAGTCAGTTGCTGGATTACTTAGCTCTGTCTATTGCATCACAGTTTCTACCTTTTAACATACATATAAGTCTTGTGGCTTTAACAGATTGACATCTCACTTTTTTTGAGTGGCCTGCTGTCCACTTCTCATTGAACAACAGTTGGTCTTTGACTTGGTGGTACAGGTAGTGGAGGAGACCTGTCACACTGTGAGGTTACAGATTGTGATTGAAAACAATCCTACTATTGCTAATTCATAGTGTTTCATTGCACAGCAATGTTACTGACTCGTAAAGATTTAATGATGCTTGACCTCTGGAGTTGATACTGACCCTTACAAACAAATAATTATTATCGTAATGGATAATGATGCTTACTTTTCAAGAATATAGGTACTGAGAACAAGAAGAAAACCATAGGCTGTTTTCTCACACATTTTATATTTCTGCCCCAGGGGCTCTCATCCTTTTAATCTTTTATACAGCAATGGTGTGTGAAAACTTTAATCCCCAATTAAACACCGTCTAATACAAAAGTATCAAGGTAGCTAATCAATTATTGATGAGTGCTTACTCAAAGGCATTTAAATATAAACTCAGAAAAATTGTTACAACTTTGTGTACACCCGATATTGCACTAGGTGTCTTCAACTGTACCTATGATATTGAAACCGATTCTGGGACTCCTGGCTTTAAGCTATAAGCACTTGAAACTAAATACTTAATTGCAAGAAATGATTAAGAGAAGACATGATTTAGGGCTTTAAAATGTGAAGGGGTTTGGATAACGTAAACTTGGTTTGAGCAACAGTGTTGCTGGCACAAAAGCTAAAAGGGACAAGCTGCAAGTGGGTTTAGAATTCTCCTCTCATCCACGCCCTATGCCCCAGATTATGAATGTAGGGAAGAAACGTCCAACAAAAGCAACTGATATTGAATTAATTATTATATCGAAAAAGTAAGTATTTTGCTTATAACACTATTGAAGTTGAACAGTGTGCCATGAACAGGGGCATTTAAAAGTCTCTATGGGAATATTATTTGTTCGTGTATAGAAGCAGGCTGTGGTAGAATTATGGACATATGTGGAGAGGTAGGGAATGTGTTACCAGTCTAATTGTCATAAAGATTTTTTTTTCTTTTGACACAAACAATTCTTTTTAAAATCTGATGTTGTTTTGTGGCTGTCACTGAAAATATAATAAGAGTTTCATTTTACACAACGGTTGGTTACAGTTGTACTGAACTTAATGCAACGCAATTGCTTCAAGACTTGTTTTGCTGCCTGTGAAGTCAGGGAGAGCAGTTTATTCTTTGTTTTTGAATTATATCCAAGCTTTTAAGTTTATTTGTCTGTGACTGCTGCGAACTTTTGAATGCAGATCTCATTTAATAAAATTGAACAAGCATAGGTAACCAAGCAAATGCGATTTAAGTAGTAGGAACTGTTCACTAATGGAGTTAGTAGATTTTTTTTTCAATGATTTGGGAGCTTTATAGATTTGGTTATGAAATCCTGGCGTTTTAAAAAGGATTATGTACAAAAATACTACAGAAGGGTAACTTAGTTTATATATTAATACATTTGTTTGATTTGAAGAGTTAGATATTTAAATTCCCACAACTATCATGGAATTTATGGCAGTTACTTAAGTCATCTTTTACGAAGTAAATTTGCATGATTTAGTTTAATAGAAGGGCTGAATAGTGAAGCTTATTATAGATGAATGTGATTTTCTGTGGAGGCTTGAAATAATTGTTAGTTAAGCATATTTGATGAAAAGGTCCATCTCAATTATTCTGGACATATTGCTAAAAGTTTATGTAGATATCTGTAGTGAAAGAAGAAGATGAAGACTTGCATTTGTGTAACATCCTTCATGACCTTGGGATGCTCAAAAGTGCTTTACAGTGAATTAAGTACTTTGGAAGTCAGGTACTGGGGCTCATGTAGGACAAAGATCTAGCATTCAAAAGCAGGAAATGCTTCAATAAAGTTGAATGTATCAACTTCACTGCCCTGTTCACCAGCAATTGTTATTAGTATTATTAGTGGTTACCAATTATTGGATATTTGGTTAAAGGTTTGATTATCTTAATCAGTTGATATGATTACCCAGCAGTGTTGTACTTGACCCTGTCTAAAACTTCCTCTTTTACAATCAAAACATTGTATGTCCAGATGAATTACAGATGATTTCAGTCTTTTTTGGGGAAGAGAAAATGAGGTTGGTAGATTTAAGAATGACATGTGCCTTAGTCATAGGTTTTAGTTTCAATTCCTAGCACGCAATGTCATTTGTTCCTCCTACGTAATGTACAATTTTTTTATTCATGGGATGTGGGCATCACTGGCTGGACCAGCACCAATTGCCCAGAGGGCAGTTCAGAGTTAACCACATTGCTGTGGGTCTGGAGTCACATGTAGGTCAGAGCAGGTAAGGATAGCAGATTTTTTTCCCTAAAGGACATGAGTGAACCAGATGGCTTTTTCCTGACAATTGACAATGTCATGGTCATCATTACACCATCATGTGAAACAAGAAACCAGCTCGGCGAGCCAACCAACCTCAACACCCACAACCCAAGCTACAAATCTACTCCAAAACATTAGACTCTTAAGTCCAGCTTATTATTGGAATTCAAATTCTACCGTGTCTGCCATGGTGGGGTTTGAACCCAGATCCCCAGAACATTACCTGGGGCCTCTGGATTAGTAGTCTAGCAATCATACCACTAGGCCATCGCCTACCCCTAATAATAATGTTAACAGCAAACAACAGCCTACTAGCAACTGCATAAAAACAAGAATATTGATTCAAGAACACCATCTTTTGCATTATTCCTTCCAGCAGTATAGCTGAGAGGATGAAATGATAATCAGATTTTTTTGCAACCCTTATTTGCTGGTGAATGTTGTGAAACACACCTTTATGAGCACAGTTTGTTCCAAATTTAGAAAGTGAGCATTGGTAGGCTGTCAAGACTGGAGAGGACAGACCTAATAATCAAGCCAAATTTGTCTTTGTCTGAATACTCATAATTGCTAGCTTTGAGCTGCAAAATTCTGAATATTAATAACAAGTGCAATTATTGAATAATAATATAATAATAATAATTCAATAATACAGAAGAATAGCATATTTGTATATTAGATTTTGCTGTCATAATGCCCTGTATCTTTGTCAATCTTTATGATTCTTTTGCTTAATAGTCTATTTTCACCAGCAAATCATCTGACATGTTTAATTTCAAATGTTCCATGCTGAAATATATTTTATAGATATTGAAGCTTATTTCTATCAAGGGCTTCTGCATTACTGTGGAGCACTTCAAAGCAGATTTTTGTGACAGAAAATTACATTATTTTGGACGTATGCTTTATTTATAGAGTAGATCAAGTAAGGATTTGATTGCACGTCCACCCGAGAAGAAAGTAGTAGCATTCAAACCACATTACTGTCTATTTGGTTCATATAACACCATTTAAGTGCAAGTAGATTAAAGCTTTTATAGGGTTGTTAAAACGTATTTAACCATCCTCTGCGATTCTAATGCTTTATGCTGCTACATAATATTGTTCCTATTTAGCTTGAAATATTTGAAAAGGTTAGTATTGTACTGTCTCTTAGTGCTAAACTTCAGCAAATTTGTATGCTTGTAAAATTTTACAAGGGGAAAGTTGAGGAAATATGTGCCAGCTTGTCTTGCAGGAAGACGTGCTGGATCGATCAGTAATAACAATTTCCTGATACAGCCTGTTTGACTGTTGGGTGATGTTTTAAAAACTGAAATTGAAATCAAAACTATAGCAAACAATTTTTAATACTTTTTTTTGCGCATCTTTAGAGGTTTATATTTGTGAATCAGAGAATCTTATACCACGAAAGAAGACCATTCGGCCTATCAAGCTTATTACTGATCTTTGAAAGAGCTGTCAAATTAATTCCACCCACTTCCCCTGCCCCCCCATTCTTTCACCAAAGCTTTGAGAATGATTCCATTGTAATTATATATCCAGTTCCCTTTTGAGAGTTGCTAAGGGGTGCATACATCACATCATAGTTCCTTGCATTTTGTTAAAAAAACTCATCTTCCCTTGTTCTTCTGCAGTTATATCAATCTATTCCCTCTGGTTATTGACCCTCCTGCCATGAAAGTTTCTCTGTGAGCTCTAAGAGAGCCCACAGAATCTTGAACACCTCTATTAAATTTTTCCTTAACTGTTTCTACATTAACAACTGTAACAGTAGCAATTGCAGCTCTTCTGCAGTTAACTGAAGTCTCTCATTCCTGGTGCCGCTCTAGCATAATCTCTGTGCCCATTCCAAGGTACCAACATCCCTTCTAAAGTGTGAAGCCCAGAATGTACACAATAAGTCAACTAAGAAATGAATTAAAAGGGCTCGGCATTATTTGCATGCCTTCTCGCACTGCCTTTTAAGCCAAGGACCTGTACTTTTTTATGTGAAAGAAAGTATTTGTTTGCTCCTTTTAATGACTCAATACAGTATAACCAACACGGTAATTTTAAACAATAGTGTAGGGAGACACAGCAACCAATTTTCATTCAGCTAATGCCCACAAATAGCAATGAGATAAGGACAGTCAAATCAATTTGTCTTGTACCCTCAAAGATGTGTGTACTTGAACATTTGTGTCTTTTTTGCTATTCCCCATTTAGATGTTGGAAGGTGCCTTGTGATATGTGGTAAGATGTATTTTGTTTGACCATGAGCCATATAGCTTGTCAATTTAGCACCTAAAAGGTGTTATATTAATGTTTGATCTAACTTAGTTGGTTGCCTCTCTGATCATATATTTTTGTTTCTGAAATAAATCGGAGTTTGCAGTTACCACGTAACTTGTTCGTTCATCTGTAAGAAGTGATGTTTCTCCCCAAACATAACAAGCTCTATAGGTCATAAAGTTGTTTCACAGCGCTCACCAGCTAATAAAGGAACAGTACTGGTGAGGATTGTGAAAAAGTCTGATTATCATTTCATCCTCTCAGCTATAGCGCTGGAAGGAGTCACGCAAAAGATGTTGTTCTTGAATCAGTACTCTTGTTTTTATGTAGTTGCTAATAGGTTATTTGCTGTTAACATTATTATTTGTACATTACGTAGGAGAAGGAAGAAATGTGCTAGGAATTGAAAATAAAACCTATAACTAAGGCACATGTCATTCTTCAATCTACCAGTCTCATATTTTTTTCCCAAAAGAGAATAAAAATCATCTGTAATTCATCTCGATTTACAAAACTCTGTTTGTAAAAGAGGAAGTTTTAGACAGGTGCAAGTATAACACTGTTGGGTAATCATATCAACTGATTTAAGATAATCAAACCTTTAACCAAATGTATACAAACTACTTTTCCTGGTTTCTAACTATAACTTTTAGAATTAATTTGCAGTGTAAATTTTAATCGATAATCTATTGATTTATCTTGAAATGTCAAGAACCTTCATAATTGAGTACTGATTGTATAATTAAATCCATTTTACTGATGTGGATTGGAATAAACAAGTATCATTTCAGTGAATGTTAACAAATGGACATAATGGGAAACCAGGTTCCCTTTATTTCAAGAAAATAGTACAAAGAGATGTGCAGAATATTTATTTGCTCTTTGCGCTGTGTCTTCTTTGTAGAGAAAGCAAGGCACTATAAAACTGCTAATTGAAGCAGGGGCAGAAAGAATCACAAGCACTTATTTGTGTTAGTACTGTTGACATACAATAAAGAAAATAACTTGACCACTTACAGTGTAACCCTTTCTGATCTGTAAATCTTACATAGAGCATGATCTTCATTAGTGGCAGTGGCACTAGCTTCACACGCATTTATCCAGAAATATCATCATGCATTGATCTTGCCAAGCATGGTTTGCTCAACCACATTAACACATTGGTAGACATGCTTATTATTGCTTTTTATTAAAGGTATGAAAAGCGAGTAAACCACTGAATTCAAAAACCTGTTATCGCAGCTGACTGACCCATTAGATGCTAGAAGCTGTGTACACTTTGATCTAGTGTATAATCAACAAGACTTTTGAAAATTCTGTTAATGGAAAAAGATTGGATTCAACGCCAGCTCTACTAAAATAATTGATTCTGGAGAGGGTAATAATGGATTATTACAAGTGAGCACAGGGACAATGAACTGCTTCAATTGTATGGAACACTGAAACCATGCTTGGAGGATTGGTTGCAACCTGGTCCCCTTGCTGAAGGAAAGGTGTACACCGTAGAAGGAGTCTTGTGGAGATTCACCAGACCAATTACAAGGATAGTGGAACTGTTGTATAAGGAGAGGTTGATGAGACTGGGCCTGTATTATTTGGACTTTAGAAGATGAGAGACAATCTCATAAAAACTTACAAATTTCTTATAGGTGTAGACAGAGTAAATGCAGGAAGAATGGTTCCTTAGGGAGGGCTTAGAACAAAGATACACTGCCTCAGAATAAAAGGCAAGCTATTTAGGACTGTTTGACCTTAACTTCAATCAGGGCAGTGAATTTTTGAAATTCTAATGTTTGCTGTATAGTACTTAGTCTTATTCTGATGGCCTTCAAGGTAAAACTAGCCAATGATATTCGTCTCACTGGGTGCTTGGAGTTGTTGGACCATTATAGAAAAATGATCAACCTTGAGATACCTAGTTGCTGTACTGTGTCACTTTTTGGAAATCAAGACATTGGTTGAGAACAGATACCAGCTCAACTTTGAAGCATGTTGATTGAGATGGGAAGGTATGGTTAATGTTTATTGTCCTGGTTCATAGAAAAAGAAGAATGATTACTTGGCTGAGCTAGGGCAAGACAGCTGGTGAACACAGCATCGCATGAGCCCATATAATACCTTTAGAGGAATTTGTTTGGCTTCCTCAAATCTTCAAATAACGCAAGTTCTTTTTAGGACTAGGTAATGAGGGAGAAGAATTTTTTAATTCACTCAGAGCCTCATCTGTAAATTATCCTGAATTTTAGAAGTTCATCAGAAAGCAGATATCTTCATTTATGTTAGCAGATGGATCCAAAGTATAATCTATACTTACTGAGGAAAGGTGAAAACTAAAGAGAAGAAAATTTGCAAGTAGCCTTGAGGTTTGTGCGAGTAAGATACTCGTTAAAAAAATTTCAGACCAATTTTCAATGAGTATCATTAGATCACTGTCTCTATTTTTAGTATTTCATTTCTCTACTTGTTATTTGCCTTGTTCTGCGTATTTGGTCTGTTTTTTTTGATATTTTATTTCAAAAATAATGTAATGCATTGGAAATAAATGTCATTCAATATGTTTTTTTTGTCCTCTATGCTGATTTCAAGCCAGATATTTTGAGAAAATATTTTGTTGCTGGCAGCAATTTTATGTAGAAGCCCTGCAGTGCGGAGAGAGGCCTTTCAACCCATTGAGTGTGCACTGACCCTCTGTAGACTATCCCGCCCAGAGCCAAACCCCCACCCTGTCCCTGTAACTTTGCATTTATCATGGCTAATCCCCCTGACCTGGAGATCTCTGGATTCTATAGGGCAATTTAGCATGGTCAATCCACCTAACCTGCTCATCTTTGGAGTGTGGGCAGAAACCGGAGCAGCCAGCGGAAACCCATGCAAACATGGAGAATGTTCAAACTCCACACAGACTGACACCCGAGGGTGGGATTGAACCTGGGTCCCTGATGCAGTGAGCCACCGTGCCATGCTTTTTGTTGCCCTTTTTCCATGCAGCTTGATTAGAAACTGTAGAGTAGGCCTGATATGTATCTGTCCGTGTTGTATTTCTGTTCTTTTGGAGGCTTCTGGCAATATTTGTCGGTCTAGGGTAGACTTCTCCTTGTTTTGAATTAATGAATTTATCTAAATGTGAATGTTTCCACCTTTTTGAAGGAGACCAAAAGCTTATAATTTGTAAAAATAGATTTCACTGTCCTGACTGATACACTCCATGTAATTAGAAACTGTGCAAAGTTCATTGACAGTGAGGAGCTTATGATTAAGTTTTAGATCAAGCTAGAATGGCGACCGCATTAATAGTTTGAGAGAGCATAGGTCATTTTGAACGTGTGAGATTTGCTTAAATGCACAGCTCCTCTTTGCGCGACTATGCCTGCCCTATAATTTGAAGGGACCAACTCGTGTGCGGCCTGTGGATGAACTTTCAGGTCGCTGTGCAGCTGCACAGTTACAAGGGAACATTGGTGCTAGTCTATTTAAATGCAGATTTAGCTGTAAAATTCTGAGATTCATGGATAACACATTTCAATCTGTTAATTATAGGATAAAAACAACTCTTTGTATCAGTGGTCATATGAAATTTTCACTCCATACTGTAATGAATTCTCTTCTCAACAGCTTGCACTAATGTAATATTCCCAACATAAAACATCCCAAGGTACATATAATAAGATACTAAGACAAATGGCCAAAACCATATTAGTGGAGAAGAGAGAAATGTTGAGGTGGAGAGACTTCAGGAGTGAATTCTAGAACTTGGAACCTTGGCAGTTATGAAGGTGCAGTCACTGATGCTGGAGTTATTTAAAGTTGAGGATGTGCAAGTGGCAGAAATTTGAGCAATGCATATAGCATTGGAGATTATGAAGACAGGCTAGGATAAGACAATTTGAGGAAATTACACATAACAAAAATTACTAACTTTGTTTAGTAATCTGGTGAGGAATGTTATTTCCTGTCTACTACACAAAAAAATCTGCAAAGTAACTCTTCTGTGTTTAGTTAGAAAAGTGCCCTGGACCACCAGTTGCTGTGCATGGTAAAACGCACGTTATTTCCCTAAGCTTTTTGTGTGGTCAATTACAAATAATAATGATATCTTTCAGGGAATGGTGTGCACCATTGACTGTAAAGCAGTTGTTGTTCTTCAGTTCACTAATTGATCTGGTGGATCTACATCTTTTCTTGTTAGAATTCTTTCTTTTAAGGTTTCTTGCTTTTATTTTGTCACTTGTATTGGAGAAGAAGGGAGAGGGAGATGTTTTCAGTTGGCCAGCTCTGGAGGTATCTGGATGCTGGGCTCTGAGATTTGTAGCAAACTGTTGCTTGGTCAATTCAAGAGCTGCCATCATACTGTCTTTCCTTAATTCACAGACTCTTTGTCACTTTGTTTCAAAGTGTCCCCCTCACAGCTTCGAAAAGCAACTTTGTCTTACACAGCCAAAATATGCGCCACTTGATTTTTCCAGGTTGCAAAACTTTAGTAATACTGCTGCAGAGTGGCCGGACTCCCATTCCAGATTAAAGTTTGTTTTTTTTTTATTCATTCGTGGGATGTGGGCGTTGCTGGCTGGACAGCATTTATTACCCATCCCCAACTGCCCTTCAGAAGGTGGTCGTGAGCTGCCGCCTTAAATCACTGCAGTCCACCTGCTGTGGGTTGAACCACAATGCCTTTAGGGAGGGAATTCTAGGATTTTGACCCAGCAACAGTGAAGGGACAGTGATATTTTGAGTTCAGGATGATGAGTAGCTTGGAAGGGAACTTGCAGGTGGTGGTGGGTACCTTGCAATGGCATACTTTAGAAGAGATGCGATGGCTTCACGGAGAGGTGATCACCTAGTGATATTATTGCTAGACTGTTAATCAGAGACCCTGGCAATGTTCTGGGGATCTGGGTTTGAATCCTTCCTTGGCAGATGGTGAAATTTGAATTCAACAAGTATCTGTAATTAGGACTCCAGTGGTGACCATGCAGCATTGTTGACTGTCGGGAAAAATCTATCTGGTTCCCTAAGGTCCTTTTGAGGGAAGGAAACTGTCATCCTTAACCAGTATGGCCTGCATGTGACTCCAGACACACAGCAATGTGGCTGACAATAAATGGCCTGGCCAGTGATGCCCATATCCTGTGAATGAATTGAAAAAATGTTTCTAGAGATGAGGACCTTCAGTTAAAGGGATAGATTTGTGAAACTGAGGTTCCACTTAGAGGAGGTTGAGGTCTTTATATAGAGAGGAGGTTCTCCCGTTAGCAGAAGGCTTGAGCACCAATGAAAGAATGAAAGACAACATAAGGTGAAGATTTTTTTCCCTGTAGCGAGTGATAACAAACTGGAATGTATTGCTTCAAAAGATGATAGAGGCAGATTCAATTGTCTTTCAAGAAATTTGATAATTAGCTAAAGGGATAAAAAGCTGCAATAAAGGCTGGAGAATACTCAAGCAATATTGTTGTTCCAGAGACTGCTGTGGACTCATCTGGTGAAATGGACTTTAATACTGCTTCTATTATGTGATTCTATAAATGTACTCTTGCTTTTCACTGTAATCACTTCAAATTTGAGCACCGTCAATCCACTTCCTAGTGGAGCAGCTTCTAAATCATAAATTGCTGTATTTCAGCACTCGAGGATTATAAGACAATTGGTGAAACTGCATTTGTTCGCAAAGAGATGCAGTAGTTATGCTTTCCTGAGATTGGGTGAACCTTTGTTGCACTGTTCAAAGAGTTCTTGATACTGACAGAACCAATTTTTTCTATGATACAAAATTTATTCTATACGTTGTAATGATTTACAGAAATGAAATATTTTATTGTTAATTTATTTGCAAAGTGAAATTTAAGTTTTTGAAACAGTGTTTCAGAGTTGTGTAGATTCTGTGTTCTTTGTTCTGCAATTTCAGGTTTGGATTAAGCAACAAATTTGAATCAGAATTCCCTTCATCGTTAACAGGAAAGGTAAATCATTAATTTATTTTCTTGAGTCACGGTTTCATTTGTTGACGATTGAGGTATAACTTGTAATTGAGCACTTTTTCAAAGCTAGGAATCTTTAAAGTACATTAACTGGGAGTATTGTCAATTTTTTTAAACAGATCTGTAGGTTGTTAAATGGGCAGAAATGGCTTTTAGTAGGATAATGTGCTCTTCTTGTCGGATGTGGGAGATCATGGAGAATTTGAATGTTCCTAGAGACTATGTCTAGGCAGGCGGCTAAGAAGTAGGTCCTTGAGGGTAGTTATATCTGGACTGCTGCTAGTGAGAGTAGGAATAGGAGGATAGAACAGATGAGTATGTGACTGAGGAGTTGGTGCGGGGGACAGTGATTCACAGTTTGGACCGTTTGAGATCCCTTCAGGAGGAGCATCAGAGCTTGACTTGACTTCCACTTGACATGCAAGGGAATCAATATCCTGGCAGGGAGATTCGTTAGTGTTGTTCGGGAAGTTTTAAACTAGTAAAGGGGAGGAGAACCAAAGCGATAGTGAGAAAAGGCTGACGCTGGTACAGTAGCTAAGGGGAGCAAGTCAAATAGTCAGTGCAGACAAGGGCTAAGCAGAAAATGAGTTAAGACTAATAAATTAAGCTGCATTTACGTCAATGCAAGAGGCCTGACAGGTAAGGCAGACGAACTTAGGGCATGGTTGGGAACATGGGACTGGGATGTCATATCTGTTACAGAAATGTGGCGCAGGGATGGACAAGACTGTAGATGCTACAGGAAGGTTAGAAAAGGGGGCAAGAGAGGAGGTGGGTGGCATTTTTCGTTACGAATAATATTACAGCTGTACTTTAGAAGGATATTGCTGGGAGATCGTCCAGTGAAGTTATATGGGTGGAACGGAGAAATAAGAAAGTGATGATCACCTTGTTGGGATTGTATTATAAGTCCACTGGTAGACAGCGGGGAATTGAGAAGCCAATATGTAAGGAAATCTGATATTTGTTTTAAAACAAAAGATAGTGTTGTAATGGTAGGGAATTTTAACTTTCCAAACACAGACTGGGATTGTCATAGTGTTAAGGGCTTGAATAGGGAGGAATTTAAGTGTGTACAAGAAAACTTTGTTATTCAGTACATGGATGTACCTACTAGAGAAGGAGTAATACTTGATCTTCTGTTGGGAAGTACGGCAGGACAAGTGACTAAGATGTCAGTGGGGGATAATTTTGGGACAAGTCGTCATAATTCTGTTAGTTTTACAATAGTTACGGAATAGGATAGAACTGATCAAAAAGTTGAATTTCGAAATTGGAGTAAGGCCAACTTTCAAAAGTTGATTGGTAGAGGCTATTTGCAGGTGAAGAGATGGTTGGGAAGTGGAAGATCATCAAAAATAAGATATCGAGAGTTCAGAAACAGTATGTTCCTGTTAGTGTGAAGGGCAAGGCTGGTAGGTGTAGGCAGTGCTGGATGACTAGAGAAATTGAGGGTCTGGCTAAGAAAAAGAAGGAAGCATTTGTCAGGTATAGACAGCGGGTATTGAGTGGATCTTTAGAGGATTAAAAGGGCAGCAAGAGAATTTTTAAGAGAAATTAGGAGGGCAAAAAGGGGACATGAGGTAGCTTTGGCAAATGGAGTTAAGGAGAATACAAAGAGATTTTATAAGTACATTAAAGGCAAAAGAGAAACTAGGGAGAGAACAGGACCCTTTAAAGATATACGTGGCTGTCTATGTGTGGAACCACAAGAGATGGATGAGATATTAAATGAATATTTTGCATCAATATTTACTGTAGAGCAGAACGTGGAAGCTAGGGAACTTGAGGAACTCAATAGTGAAGTCTTGAAAAGAGTTCATTTTACAAAAGAGGAGGTGCTAGATATCTTAAAGCATATAAAGATAGATAAATTTCTAGGACCTGATCAGGTATTTCCCAGAACTTTGTGGGAAGCCAGGAAAGAGATTGCTGGTCTTCTTGCTGAGATATTTGTATCTTTGACAACCACAGACGAGGTGCCAGAAGACTGGAGGTCAGCTAATGTGGTGCCATTGTTTAAGAAGGACTGTAAGGAAAAGCCAGGGAACTATAGGTGAGCCTGACGTTGGTGATGGGTAAGTTGTTGGAAGGATTCTGAGGAACGGGATTTACATGCATTTGGATTAGGGATGGTAATCATGTCTCACTAACTTGATTGAGTTTTCTGAAGTGGTAACAAACAAGATTGAAGGCATAGCAGTACATATTGTCTTTATGGACTTCGCAAAGCATTTGACAAGGTTCCACATTGTAGACTGGTTAGTAAGGTTAGATCACGGGATCCAGTGGGAGCTAGCCTGTTGGATACAAAATTGGTTTAAAAGTAGGAGACAAGAGGGCGGTGGTAGAGGGTTACTTTTTAGACTGGAGGCCTGTGAGCAGCGGCATGCCGTAAGGGTTGGTGCTGGGTCCACTGCGCTTTGTCATTTATATAAATGATCTGGATGTGAATGTCGGAGGCATGGTTGGTAAATTTGCAGATGACTCCAAAATAGGTATTGTAGTGGGTAGTGAAGAAGACTAGCTCTGAGTACGACAGGACCTTGATCAGATGGGCCAGTAGGCTGAGGAGTAGCTGATGGAGTTTAATTTAGATAGGCATTGCATTTTGGTAAGGCAAACCGAGCAGGACTTGTACAGTTAATGGTATTGCCCTGGGGAATGTTGTTGAACAAAGAGACCTAGAGGTACCGGTTCATAGTTCCTTGAAAGTGGATTTGCAAGTAGATAGGGTGGTGAAGGAGGCACTTGGCATGCTTGCCTTCATTAGTCAGAACACTGAGTATAGGAGTTGGGACATCATGTTGCTACTATACAGAACGTTGGTGAGGCCACTTTTAGAATACCGCCTACAATTCTTGTAGCCCTTCTATAGGATGGATGTTGTTAAACTTGAAAAGGGGAAAAAATTTACAAGAATATTGCTGGGAAAGAAGGGTTTGCATTATAGGGAGAGGCTGAATTGGCTGGAGCTTTCTTGCCTGGAACATTGGAGGCTGAGGGGTGATCTTGTAGAGGTTTGTAAAATTATCAGGGGCGTAGATAAAGTGAATAGCCAAGGTCGTCTTCCCAGGCTGAGGGAGTCCAAAACTAGAGGGCGTAGGCTTAAGGTGAGAATGGAAAGATTTTAAAAAGGACCTGAGGTAACTTTTCCATGCAGTGTGTGGAACGAGCTGCCGGAGAAAGCAGTGGAGGTGGGTACAGTTACAGTATTTAAAAGGCATCTAGATGGGTACATGAATAAAAAGAGTTTAGAGGAATATAGGCCAAATGTTGGCAAATGGGACTAGGTCAGATTGGGATGCCTGGTCAGTGTGGATGAGTCGGACTGAAGAGTCTGTTTCCAGGCTGTATGAGTATACGAATCTATAACAGAAGTCTTAAAGTTACATCAAAGCCACATATTTTTTAACAGTCAAACATGAGACAGCTTACCCAAGTGCAAGAATCATAACCTTCCTGATTAGCGGATCATAAAGATATATAGGAACAGCGCCTATTTTATGGCTATGCATAATTACATCATATATGAAAATAAGGTTGTCATTGTGCCTTGAAGCATTTACTGTCAATTCTGACCAAACTGAAAGGTTGAAATACAGGTGCAGTCGTCTCGGATGATTGCGTTTCTCTCTGTTCCTGGACATTGTTACCTTTTTAATTCATTTTACTCAGATTGTTAACAAGTTGAGGACATGCAGCAATTTCACAACTGTGCTTAGGTTGTTAGCGCATAATTGGCCAGTATCTAGAAAATTCTAAGATTAAAGCTTCCTTTGTCCACTATCTTACTCAATTCTGTCATTTTTCTTTGCAATTTTAACTTTTAAGAATGTTGTTTTATCCATCTGATTTAAACATTAGCAAAATAAAGTGTTGAGTTAGTTGTATGATGTGTGTAGGTGCCGTTAAATTGAGCTTTTGTGCCTAAAGAGAAGGGTGGGTAAAAGAATTGGACTTCATTTAAATGCTCGAAGGTTTTGTCACAAGGTAGATGAATTAATGATATAACTAGAGATAAACTGATTTGATCTAATAGCCATTATACTGGAGGGTTCTTATGGTGTAGTATACTTAGAAGCCTAGGCTCAAGTTCTGTCTGCTTCAGTGATATGTCACAACGTTTTTAAAAGATTAGTTAAAAATAAATAGCAATTAGGCTATTACAGAGATGTGCTTGTATGGTGACCAAGACTGGGAGTTAAGTATAAAGCTATTCGATGTATTTTAAAAAAGCATAATTGCCATGATAATAAATCATGGGATAAAGATAGTGGTGAGATTAGGCTTGGAGAGCAGGAAGTAGAATTGGTATAGGTAGGAATGTGACGTAACTGGGATCAGAAACACTGATAAGAGTAGTTTATGGGTCTCTGGAACAGTAACCCTACTGTTATACGGTAATAAGCAATAAAAGGGACTTGTGAAAGATGCAGTGTAGTAGACACAGCGACTGTAATCTTCATGTAGACTGTCTAAACGTAAAAGAGGTAATGCATTTATGGCTTAGTAGGAAGTTAAAAATAACATAAAGGCAAAACTAGGCATACCTAATTGCAAAAATTAGTGGCAAGCAGCAGGATTGGGAAATTTATGAAGACCAACAAAGGGTTGCTAAAAAATGTATTTTAAAAAAACTGATAAATTATGAAAGAAAACTAGATCAAAATATAAAAACTGATAGCAAGAGTTTCTATAAGTATATGAAAAGGAAGGGAGTAGCTAAAGTGAATCTTGGTCCCTTTGACAACAGGTAGAGGAGTTAATAATGGGGATCACAGAAGTACAGAGACACTAAATCAATATTTTGCCTCAGTCTTCGTGATGAAGGACCCTGAAACCATCCCAACAGTAACAGGTATTGCAGAGGTTACAGAAAAAAAAACTTAAAACTGTTGCCATCACTACGAAAAAATACCGAGTGAACTGTTGGGATTAAAGGCAGACAAGTCCCCAGGGCTTGATGACTACATCCTAGAGTGTGAAAGGAAATAGCAGTGCAAATAGTGGGTGCATTGGTTATAATACTCTAATATTCCCTGGAATCTGGAGAGATACCAGTGGGTCAGAAAGTTGCTAAAGCAGAAAGTAGGAAACTAAGGTTTTGGAGTAGAGTAGGAAACTGTAGACCAGTTAATTTAATATTTGTCAATGGGAACTTGTTGGAGACCAGTAAGGGAGTAGTAGAAGGATTGTGCTTTGACATTCCAAATATCCATCAGAGTCAGCATGGATTTTATAATGGGCACATTGTGTTTGATTAATTTGCCCGTTACATCTTCAAAGAACTCTAGCAATGTGGATAATGGCAGTCCTGTAGATATAGTATACCTGGACTTCCAGAAGGCGTTTTTAAGTTGTCGCACAAAAAGCTAATACATAAGGTAAGATCGCACAAAGTCAGGGGTAATATAGATTAGGGCTTGGATAGAGGATTGGCAACCCAACAGAAAGCAGAGAGTTAGGATAAATGTCTTTTTTCGTTTGGCAAGCTTTAATAAATATGGTGCTATAGGGTTTGGTCCTCATGCCCCAACTATTTGCAACCTATATTGATTTGGATGCAGGGATAAAATATACTACAGCCAGATTTGCAGCTGACACAAAAATAAGGGAGAAGGTAAGTTGCAATGAAGAAATAAGGAATTTACAAATGGAGACAGATATGTTATGTGAATGGGCCAAAATTTGGCAGATTGAATTTACTATGAATAAGTGTGAGGTTATCCATTTTGGTTGGAAAAATGAAAAGGCAACTTGCCTAAATGGAGAGAAACGTCAAAATTCCTTGGTGCAAAGGGATCTGGATGTTCTTGTGCATGAATTGCAGCAAGCTAGCATGCGGTACAGCAGGTAATATTTTTGCTATTTATTGCTAAATGAATGAAGTATAAAAGTAGGGAGGTATTAACATAACTGTGCAAGACATCGGTGAGACCACATCTGGTATGTTGCATACAGTTTTGATCCTTTTACTTGAGGGGTGTAATTGCATTGTCAGCAATTCAGAGGAGGTTGATTCCAGAGATGAAAGGCTCCTCTCGTAAGGAGAGATTGAGCAGTTTAGGCTCATACTCTGGTTTAGTAGTAGAGTTTGAAAGAGTTTAGAAGAATGAAAGGAAATCTAATTGAGGTAAATAAATGTGACAGGATTAACAAAGTAGATGTAGAGTAGATACTTTGCCTTGTGGGTCAATCTAGAAAGAGAGGTTATAGTTTTATGCTAAGGAATGGCAGGTTTAAAAGTGAGCTGAGGAAGATTTACTTCTGTCAAAGGGCTGTGAATCTGTGGAATTTACTACCCCAGTGTGAGGTCAATGCTAGGACACTGAACAAATTTAAAGGGAAGCGTTACAGAGGGGAAAATGGTTGACCCCCTCTGATAATTAAAGCAAAACACAAGCTCCAATCTGTTATGACTGGAGTAGAGGTTCCCTTCTAATAATTTACCCCTGAAACACCCAGAGAAGTTTGCCTTTCCCCTCATAATCTGTTAAGAGTGGTTAAAAGGTGGAAAATCCCTGCTCCATTTTATAAATAACAAGAAACAATTTATTTATTTAACTCTAACAATGAACAAATTAACAGAGTTGCTAACAAACCATCCAATTCTCCCCTGGACTATTAGCTATTCTCTAACTGACTTAAATTCTACTGGAATGCTGTTCAAATAAACACAAGTCCCACTTACGTAAATCCAATTAATAGGACAAAAATAAATTTTAAAACTCAATCTCTCAAAATTCATATAGACTGTCTTCTGGAAGACTATGCCTTCTCCAGCCTTTCTCCTGTCACAAATGTTTTTCTTCCGTTGATTCTACTGTCAGGGATATTTTTTCTCTGTAATTGCTTCAGTGAGGACTTTTAGCTAGAAATGCTATGGTAACTTTTAATTGGAGGGTGCTTTCTCTGAGAGCAAAAAGATGGTGTCTTTTGGCAGTTGACTCACCCTGATTTTCCAAATGCCTTCATCTTTATACCCATGATGACATAATAAGATTTCTTATGTAGGATTGGTTTGATGTTGTCAACCCCATCAGATTTAAATTTAATAGTTTTTAGTATTTAAGGACTTGGTTTAAATTGATCAGCCAAATTTGAAAATTGTTACCTTGGTAAAAATGTCGCTTGGCTTTTCGATACAAAATATTTCCATTCGAGTGCTGTCTGTGTGTGCCTGCTTACAAACTTCCAAGCACAGACACAACACAGTCTCTTAAAGGGACCATGTGCTGTTTTTCAATTCATGATTATCATATACAACTTTATAAATTTGTAACAAGTTAGAGAGTTTTGAGAAGCGGCAGAAATGAGTTCAGCCACAATTTTATTAAAAGGTGGAGCAAGCGCATGTGGCTGAATTACTTACTCATAGACACATACAGCACAGAAGGAGACCCTTCGGTCCAACCCATCCGTGCCAACCAGGCTTCCTAAACTAAACTAGTTCTGTTTGACTGCATCTGGCCCATATCCCTGTAAACCTTTCCTATTCATGTACCTGTCCAAATGTCTTTTAAATGTTGTAACTGTGCCTGCACCCACCATTTCCTCTGGCAGTTCAGTTGATATATGCACCACTCTGTGAAAAAGGTGCCCCTCAGGTCCCTTTAAATCTTTCTCCTCTCACCTTAAAATTATGACTCTAGTTTTGAACTCCTCAACCCTAGGTAAAAGACCTTTGCTATTCACTTTAACTGTGTCCCTTATGATTTTGTAAACCTTTTTTAAGGTCATCTCTCAACCTCCAATCGTCCAGTGGAAAAAGTACAAACTTTTCCAGACTATCCTTATAAGTCAAGCCCTACAGTCCTGGTAACATCCTTGTCAATTTAATTATGTCTTTCCAATAGCCTGGTCCTAGCTCTTATGATCTAATGAAAATCAAATTGGCAAAAGTAGTTTGGAGGACAAGTTCTTAGAATGCGTTTGAGGGTGTTTCCTGGAATAATATGATGATGAAACATCTAGGAAAGAGGCTGTTAGGTCTTGTTTGTGCAATGAAACAGAAATGTAAGAGTCGCAATGTTTATAAAGCAGTAATCAGTTGAACAGCAGGTATCAGTAATAATAGTAAGAAACGAACAGGAGAATAGAATTTCACTTGCTTCATTGTAAAATATGTAAGCATGAAACTGGAGTGCTGAATTTAAATAAAACCAGGTATGTAGTTAAGAATGGTAAATTGGAGCTGAGATATTGGATATTTGAAAGGAATGTTGATAGATGACCGATGAATATTTCACAGATCTCAATTAAACAGCATTCCATTGAGAGAAAAAAAAGGCCTTTCAGCTCATCGAATCCACACCAACCCTTTTGAAGACCATCCCACCCAGTACCCACCCTCCCAAAAATCCCTATAACCCTACTTTTCCCATGGCTAACACAACTAGCCGGCACATTCCTAGACACTATGGCCAATTTGCTATGCACTGAGCCACCGTACCACCAAATACATACAAAAGTAATTTCGTCCTTAGGTTCCCGGCATCACCGGTGCCTGCCATCAGTTGATTCAGTTCACTGAATATCATCTCAAATGGCTGTAGGTAAGGCCATGGGACTTGACATTCTACCAACAGTACTGTAAGCTTCTTAACCTCCAGGGTTAACATGTTGTAGTACTGCTGGACTGAATCAGGACACTGTTCCAATTAGTTACAATACTGGAATTCACCTGGCAATGTGGGAAATTTTCCAGGTAAGTCTTAGTCATGAAAAGCAAACCAAATCCAGCGTGGTCATTTATTCCCTCATTAGACCACACTCCATTATGGACAAAAGTAATTGAAATATTATCCAGTGGCCCTTGCTCAGCAATAACCTATTCACTGATGCTTGGTTTGAGTTCTGTTAGAGCAACTAGCTTCTGACTTCATTGCTGTCTGGGTCCAGACATGAGCAAAAGAGCTGACCTGTATGACTTGACACCTCCTTGAAATCAAAGCAGCAGTTGACTGAGTGTGACATCGAGGATCCTGATCAAAACTGAAGTTGATGGGAATCGTCGGAAAACATCTCCACAGGTTAGAGTTATGCTGCGTACTAAAAAAAGATGGTTGTGGATGTGGAGGTCAATCTTCTCAGTCCCAGGACATCATTGCAGGAGTTCGTCAAGGTAGTGTTTAAGGCCCAACCCACTTCAGCCACTGTATCAATTACCATCCTCCATCAAGGTCAGAGGTGGGGATGTTTGCTGATGATAATAGAATTTTTAGCATCATTTGTGAGTCCTCAGATATTGAAGCAATCCTTCTTGACCTGTAGCAAGATCTGGAGAAATCCATTTCTGGGCTGATATCTATAAAGTGACATTTACGTTACATAAGTGCTAGACATTGTCCGTCTCCCAAAGAGATGTTTCAGCAGTCTTCCCGTAACGTTCAGTTGCATTTCAATTGCTGACATCGGGGTGGATGGGGAGGTGGTGGATGGTGGTTTCCATCAGCTTGAAACTGAACCGGACCAACTCAAAATTAAATGCTATGGCTACACAGGACAGGTCAGAGCTTGGAATTCTGGGGTGAGTAACTCACCTCTTAATATTGCTAGAGCTTGTCCATCATCTACCAGCACGCGTTGGAAGTTACACTCCTCAATTGCCTCAATAGTTGCAGTTCCAGCAAGGCTCAACCTTCACACTACTCAGGACAGAACACTAACTTGTTTGATACCTGTACACCACCTTTCACATTCACTCCTGCGACCACTATCAACAGTGTATACTATCTATGAAATGCACTATGATAACTTTGACAGTACCTCCCATATCAAGAAATCTGCCATCTATAGGGCGAAGGCAGCAGATATCTGGAAACGCAACTTGGAGTTCCCCTCCAAGCTGCACACCATCCTGACTTAGAACTAATTACCATTCCTTCACTGCCACTGAGTCAAAATCCTGGAACTCCCTTCCTATCAGCTCTGTAAATATCCCTACACCCCCAAGGACTGCAGCAGTTCAACAAGGTGGGTAATCACCACTTTCTCAATGGTAGTTAGAGATGAGCAATAAACACTAGCCTAGCCAGTGGTCTCCATACCCCAGGAATTCATTTTTAAAAATAGAGGCTGAGATGGGAGCAATTGCAATGGGAAATGAGGAGATCATAGAGGCATTTATTTTGTCTTGGCTCAGAATTCATCACTTTCAGAATTTGTGCCCAATTCCATGATTAAATCGCTCCAATCATGTCTACTTCACCCTCAGTACTGAAGCATCTTTTGTCAAAGTCGGAAATAGCATTCTAAGTGGCTGTGACTATTCCGTGGCCTTTGTAATATGTGTGAAACATTTGACAGAGTTGACCACACCATTCTGCTGCAGCATGTTTTATACTGCCCTCTGACTGTAGGACTGCATTAAATTAATTCCTTTACGAAAGTTAATGCTTTCTATAGTGGTCATTACAGGAAGCTGCAGCTTCCTGTATGAATATTGAGAGAAAATATCATTATCTTCCATCCCTGCTTCACACACTATTTAGCCATTTAGCGTCCCTCTCCTGTCACACGTCTGGTGCTGAATGAGATTGTGTCATATTTTAACTCCAGACGCTCCCAAGATGAGCTTCTGACTGTACATCACTGAGACTGAGGGGAGGCAATGATGTGGTGGCACTGTTGCTGGATTAGTCATCTAGATACCCAGATCTGGGGGCCAAGGTGCAAAACTCACCACGATGGATCATGGGGTTTAAATTTGATAAATATCTGCAATTAAAAGTCTAATGATGACCGTAAAACCATTGTAAAATACATTAGGTTCTCTATTGTCCTTTTGGGAAAAAAACTGCTGCCCTTACCTAGTCTTGTCTACATGTGACTTCAGGCCTACAGCAATGTATCTGACTCTCAACTGCCCTTTGAAATAGCCTAGCAAGTTATTCATTTATATGAAGCTATCAAAAAAGAATGAAACTGGACAGACTGCTTGGTACTAGAAACCGTCAACCCTGCAAGTAGCTTTTTATGAACATCTGTGGTCCTTTGCCAAGTTGAGAGAGCTGTCCCCCAGACTAGCCAAACAATAGGCCTACTGTGGCAGTGAGGACGAGGTCAGAGGCCAGGCATGCTGAATGAATAACTCCCCTCCGAGTCCTTGAATTCTGTCCACTATGAACAAGATACAAGGCAGGAATCTGATGGAATACTCTCCAATTACCTGAATGAGTGCAACTCCAACACTACTCAGGAAGCTTGATACCTCAGATCAAAAAAACCGTATCCACAAAAATTCCCTGCACCAATGATGCACAGTAACAGCAGTGTGTTCAATCTGCAAGATGCACAGAAGTTCACCAAGGCCTCTTACACAGCACTTTCCAAACACATGACCACTACCATCTGGGAGAACAAGGGCAGCAGATATATGAAAAATTACCATCTGCAAGTTTACCTTCAAGTATCTTACTACCCTAATTTGGAAATATGTTATCATTTCTTCAGTATTGCTGGTTCAAAATCTTGGGACTCACTTCCTAACTACATTGTGGGTCGACCAATGCCAATGGATTGCAGCACTTGAAAAAGGCAGCTCACCACCACCTTCTCAAGGGCAACTAGGGATGGGCAGTAAATGTTAGCCGAGGTACCGATGCTCACAACCCATGAATGAACTTTCAAAAAACAGTCTACCTATTTCCACACCCTTGGCATTGCCCAGTTCCGTCCTTAGCTTTCCTTATATGATTCTGAAGTTCTCATTCCTACCGTTGATGCCTGCTGTACTGTCTATAAGCATGAAGGCTTTCAAGACTCTATTGTCCTTGTCTTAACTCACGTCAATATTATTCATCTGTTAATACTGTGACTATTTGCCTTCATTAAACTTTTTGTTAAATGATGCTTCTGTTTTTAAAATTCCCATTCTTTTTCCATGCACTCAATAACCTTACTTCTCCTCCTTTGTTCTGAGGAAGGGTCACTGGACCCGAAACGTTAACTCTGTTTTCTCCTTCACAGATGCTGCCAGACCTGCTGAGCTTTTCCAGCAACTTTGTTTTTGTTCTCCTCATGTCCTTCAGCTTCATCCCGCTCTCACCCCCCAGGATACTCTCCACTCCCACACTTGTGACCTCTTGACTGTTCCACTGTGCTGGCACTGCCTTCAGCTGGTTGAGTCACAGACTTCAGCGTTTCCCCCCCTTTAAACCTCTTCACTCTCTACCTCCTTTTCCATTACGATGTTCCTTTAAAAGTTATTTGTTTAACTGAGCTTTTGACCATCTATCATAATATCTCCTTACATAGGTGTCAGATGTTCTTGGGTAGCACCCTTGAAATGTTTACTCTGTTAATAACATTACAAGTTGCTGCTGTTGCCAAACAATTCTCTAAAAATTTTGCATGCCTTTCTCTGCCGTTTTATGCACCCGCCTCTACGTTGGTGGCTGTGCCAGATGGTGCTATTCAATGCCACGTATTCTGGAGTTCTACTTTTAAATGTCTACTCTCCTGTATTCCCTTCCCTCTTCCTTTTTAAAACATTAAAAGACCAACTCTTTGACATGGCTTTTGCCCTTTGCCTCAGCAGCACCCCCCACACACCTCTGAATGTGTTTTCTCCATGGCCTGGCATTTATTTTTGTCCGATTACGATTCCATGAAGTAGTGCCTTGGCTTATTTCTTTTCCGCACTGAGTTGGTATGTAAATGCAGGATTTTATAACAAAATTAATGGTTGGTCAGAATAAACTGATTCTGTGACTGCTGACAATAGAAAATCTTTTTGGAATGAGACAAAAATTTTTTAATTTTGCTGTTTTATTTTGGGCTGGTGCTTAGAATTCACTTTACAGTAATAAAAGTATTCTTTTATTTGAGTGATTATTATTAGTGTAGGTCATTCAGTATTAACCAAAAACTTACAAAACCGTCTAACTCAGGAAGATGTAATTTCCTTGATCTTGCCAGGTGCCTATGGGTTAACAACTAGCATGTATAATGCAGTAATTGCTACCATTTGTGGTACATGGAAAACGTTTGAATCAGTCCATTATGTTTTCAACTGTTTCACTTTAACAGGTTGCACCAGAGGAATTCAAGGCCAGCATTAGCCGGGTTAACAGCTGTTTAAAGAAGAATCTTCCTGTCAATGTGCGATGGCTGCTCTGTGGCTGCTTGTGCTGTTGCTGTACCTTGGGCTGCAGCATGTGGCCAGTAATTTGTCTCAGTAAAAGAGTAAGTTTTGAAAAGTCTTTAATATAATCTTCAACATACCTGGTCAATGTTGAATTTTATGCTGCATCCTAAGGGAAGAACGTTACTCACTAATTAGAACTGATCTCATGAGTCAGCTTCAAGTAATTCCAGTTCTATTATAGCATGATAAAATGTGGAGAAAAGAAAAAAAAAAGAAAGCGTAAGAGAGAGAATTCTAACAAGTAAATACCTCCGTGTACTGGATTAATTATTGAAGTGAAGGACGACTGTCACTTTACAGACAGCAATGTGTAGTCCTGAAGTGAAAAGGAACTGAGAGACATCTTAAACCACTTTTGTGATCTGGAATTTTGATGTTCAGAATATTGTTCAATGTCTATATTTGTTTCCACCCTAAATAATTGTCAGACCATTTGTCTTTGATTTTGTTTTAATCAAGAATGAATGTAAATGTATTTGGGGTTTTCAGTCAGGCAAATTAGGCATCTTATGGTCTAATCAGGATTTTACACATTTTATGAAGATTTCTGGAAGAATGAAGCATGAACATAAGAACATGTTGGCAAGCTCTTCTCAATTAACTTGATACAGGTGAGAGCCTGGATATTCTGATTAATCATTCATCTCATTCTCCAAAGTCTTTCCACCCACGACAAGGCAGAAGTCAGGATTGTGATGGAATATTCTCCCACTTGTTGGATAGGTGCACATTCAGCAACACTCAAGAAGCCTGCCTAGTCAGCATCCAATCTGCAATCTTAAACTTCCATTCCCTCTATTATTGATGCACTGTGTACTGTCTGCTGGATGTGGTACAGCAATTTGCCAAGTCATCTTTGTGAGTACCTTCCAAACCTGTGACTACTGCCTAGGAGGGAAAGTGCTGCTGGTGCAAGAGAATTTCATTGCCGTGTTCTCCCAATTATTTCTGAAAAACAATTTTAATAAGGCACCACGTTGAAGTTTAATATGCAAGATGAGAGCTCGTTGTATCGGTGGTGACCTATGGGCATGGAAAAGATGTTTGATTAGCAAATGGAAGACGGTTGGTGTAAATAAATCATTTTCAGGTTGGCAAACTGTAATTAGTGGAATGCCACAGGGATCTGTGCTGGTGCCTCGTATATTTGCTATCTATATTATTAACTCAGATGAAGGGAGCGACTGTTGTGACTTAATTTGTTGATGATATTAAGATAGATAGAAAAGAAAGTTGTGAAGAGGATACAAAGAAGCTGCCAATGGACATAGGTTAAATGAGTGGACAAAAAGTTGGCAGATGGAGTATAATGTGGGAAAATCTGAGTTTATCTGCTTTGGCAGAAGACCATCATAGCAGAACATTATTTAAGTGGGGAGAAACGGCACCATGCTGGAGTACAAAGAGATTTGGATGTCCTTGTAGATAATTTCTAATCAGCCTGTTTGGAAATGTTATTACACACTTCTGGAGCAAGTGGGACTTGAACCCAGGCCTGCTGGTTCAGAGGTAGGGATTCTAACACATAAGAACCCTGGACATCCTTGTATCTGAAGTAGCAAGTTAGTATACAGGTGCAACAAATAATTAGAAAAAGAAAATGGAAAGTTGTCTTTTATTGCCCTGAACAGTAAAATATAAAGTAGGGAAGTCTGGTTAAAATTTTACAGGGCATTAGTGAAACCACAACTGGAATAGCTCTGATTTAAGGAGTGTCTACATTTATTTGCTTGTCTACCTGGCCAAATGTCCTCAATGTTCTTTCGTTTCTTGACCCTGAATTGTCACTTTAATCTAATTTCTCTCTGTGGGGCTTCCTGGCCCCCTCTGAGCACTTCCTGACCATGAAACCCACCTCCATTAATCCTGTTCCCACTAAACTATTGACCACTGAACCTCTGCCTGGGCCCTTGATAACAATATTATTAATGGTTCCTGCTTTTGTTAGCTGTTATCCGTCTCTCCTGTCATTCTGGCTTGACCATTCTTCAAAAAGGAAAAGCCCTAAACTGCATTTTTCTTGCCATTTAATACCCCATCTCCAACCTCGTTTTTTTTTTTGTTGTTTTTACTTTTAAATCCTTGGATGTTTTATAATTTCCAAATCTGTGCCTCTATTTCCTGGAACTCATTGTTTAAATCCATCCATTCAGATTTTTGTCACTGCCCCAATATCAAAACAGCCCTTGTCAAAGACACAAAGGGCAAACTGTCCCCCCTCCTCAACTTGTCTGCAGCTTTTTATGTGGTTGACCACACCATTCTGTTTAGGTCCCCTTCAACTGTTAATCTAGCTGGATGAGTCTGTTCTTGTTGGTTCCATTCTCATCTATTTAATCATAGCCACAGTATCACTTGCAGTTGCTGCTCTTCCAAATATCACACTGTTAATGCTAGCTATCCTTGGCTCACTCCTATTTCTCATCTACATGCTGCCCCTAAACAACAAAACCCAAAGGCACAGTCAGTTTTCATATGTACACAAATGATACCCAGCTGCACCTCAGCACCATCTCTCTCAATTCTTCGACTGTTGCTAAATGATCAGATTACATCTGGGTGAGTAGAAATTAAAATCTCAAAGATTGAAACACTATTTTCAACCCTCACTCCAAAGTTTGTTATTTAACTACTGACCCGATCTTCTCCCTGACAGTCTGAGAACAAATCAGCTTTTTTTGCAAAGTTAGTGTCATAAGTGTCCAAGAAATAGGATACTGATCACATATTCACACCATCGCTAAGACTGGCTATTTCCGCTTTGGTGACATAGCCTAATTTTTCTGGTCTCACCCAGCTGCTGCTGAAGCTCTCATCCATCCCTTTCTTACCTCTTGACATTGACTGTAACAACACTGCCCTATTTGGTTTGCTGCATTGTACCATCTTTAAACTTGAGGTTATTCAAAACTCTGCCCATGTCTTAACTCTCAGCATTTCCCGTTCACCTATCACTCCTGTACTCACCGATTTATATTGGCGTCTTGATTTGAAGTTCTGTTTTGCTTTCAAACCTCTGTGACTTGATCCTCTTCATCTCCTTTACAGGGAACAAAGAATTACAGCACAGGAACAGGCCCTTTGGCCCTCCAAGCCTGCGCCAATCCAGATCCTCTATCTAAACCTGTCGCCTGTTTTCCAAGGATCTGTATCCCCCTGCTCCCTGTCCATTCATGTATCTGTCTAGATGCATCTTAAATGATGCTATCGTGCCCGCCTCTACCACCTCCGCTGGCAACGCATTCCAGGCACGCACCACCCTCTACATAAAGAACTTTCAACGCATATCTCCCGTAAACTTTTCCCCTCTCACCTTGAAATTGTGACCCCTAGTAATTGAGTCCCCCACTCTGGAGGACGAAGCTTCTTGCTATCCACCCTGTCTATACCCCTCATGAATTTGTAGACCTCAGTCAGGTTCCCTCTCAACCTCCGTCTTTCTAATGTAAATAATCCAAATTTACTCAACCTCTCTTCATAGCTTGCGCCCTCCATACCAGGCAACATCCTGGTGAATCTCCTCTGCACCCTCTCCAAAGCATCCATATCCTTTTGGTAATGGGGCGACCAGAACTGTATGCAGTATTCCAAATGTGGTCGAACCAAAATCCTATACAACTGTAACATGACCTGCCAACTATTGTACTCAATGCCCCGTCCGATGAATGAAAGCATGCCATATGCCTTCTTGACCACTCTATCGACCTGCGTTGCCACCTTCAGGATACAATGGACCTGAACACCCAGATCTCTCTGTGCATCAATTTTCTCCAGGGCTTTTCCGTTTACCGTATAGTTCGCTCTTGAATTGGATGTTCCAAAATGTATCACCTCGCATTTGCCTGGATTGAACTCTGTCTGCCATTTCTCCACCCAACTTTAATGTGCTGCAATTCTCAATGTTCCACGATCTCTGTACTCATCAACCCTGGCCTCTTGAGATCCCCAATTTTAATCACTCTATGACTGGTGGCTGTGGCTTCAGCTGCCTAGTCACTAACTTCAGCAATTCCCTTGCTACATCTCTCTGCCTCTGTAATTAGATACATGTTTAAAAACGGGCTTAATCTATACCCTTTGATCAGATGACCAAAAACTTGATCAGTGTAGTTTTAGTTTCATAATGTTCCTATGTTGTGCCTTAAAATATTTTTTGTTTTATTATGCTAAAGATGGTTTTGAAAAATTGATTATTCTTGAATGCTGATTTTTTAATACAAATACATAGTGATTATAGTTTTAGCTAAAATATGAATGATACCAAAAAGAACATTATTTGTTTTTAATGTGATCGTCAAATGTGTGAAATTAATCTTTCAATCAGATATCTATGCACACCACAACGATTTTCATTCACCAGCCTGTACTTAAAGTTTTGAAGTTTTGTTCTAAAATTCTGATCGTGCCTTTTGCCTGAAATATTAACATGCTCATCAGGATACGTTGACTTAATTAATGAACAATTTTATTTGTTTGTTAATTAAATTTTGTGTAAACTATCCTGCATGAGAATGTCATTGGATTATTTTAAACATTTGGTCCAGTTCATAAAATCCTGCCACCTGAAAGACTGAGAGCAATCTCAATATAATAAAATAAACAGTGACTGAAAATGTTTTAATTATATTAGTGTAGCAATTAACATATGTTGGCTAGCAGTCATCATTCATTACGCAATTCACACTTGGCCAAGAAGCTGTACCATGGTAAATTACTTACTTTTATTTCAGTGTCATTAAGTGCTTTGATAACTAGAAGAAGCTGTTGCTTCACTACAGCTCTTAATGACTCCTAGAATAGCTAATTTACAAATAATTTTACCAAACATAAAATGCTGCTGTGATCCTGGAACTACCTTTTTAACAGCATTGGATGTACCTACACCATATGGACTGCAGCAGGTGGCTTATCACCACCCTTTGAGGACAATTAGGGATATGCAATAAACACTGGTCTAGTCAGTGATGTTGACATTCCACAAAATATTTTCTTTTTAAAAAGCTGACTGTCCAAGTCCTATTTGTAGTCCATAGTCCTTTTAACTGTCATATCACTTCCTCTACATTTTTTTTAATCTCAATTTTCTGTGAATTATTTTAGCAGCTGCCTCTCAACCCTGATATGTGCTGTTATTGTTCATAGTGGTACCTGCCTTAGAGCTGGCCAGATTGGTCTTTTGCTCAATATTGCATCATTGCTTCCCCCATTTCTCCTTCTGACTCTCATCAGTGCAACTTTTCTGGGCTACCGAAGTCTCTGACCCCTAAGTCTCAAGGCTGTGTCTGACTATTCCACATTCAGAAGAAGTGATCAAGAGAAGTTTAAATTTCTTCATGCTTTAAAGCTTTTGAAGCCCTCCACATGTTTTGAAAGTACTGAAAAAAATACTTGAAGCCAATCCTTGTGACAGTTAAAAATGAGGCTTGTTTCACTGACTCTGGATAGGTTGGCAGGATTCCGAAAAGAATTTCTGTGTTTAGCTTAGGTAACCTCTCTTTTTAAGTACATTTATTATTTGGTTTTTAACAGCTAGGATTTTGTCAGCCAAGTGCTCATTCCCGTACCTGTTAGCATCATTCTTATTGTTTCGCCCTTTCAGAACATTTAAGTAATGTTTATGATGGAAGTAGAATTGATCGGAGTGTCCCAAGTGTGAATTAATTAATGTGAAACGTTATGTAGACCTGTATAGTTCCCGATATATACCGAAGCTTTCATTTATTGTTTTACTGTCTATTCCCAATGTATTTACTTGTTTTTATTGTTCTCAAAACAGGAAATGCACTACAATAACCTGTTTCTTAATTTTCAGATCTAGATGTGCATTATAATACTGGCACTCTGACCATCTGCCTAATATGAACCAATAAATTACTTTTTGATACTTATTTCCATTTTTAACATGAGCTTGGATAGTTATGCTGGACTTAACATTTAATAAAGAAAATCAGGATAACCTTCATGAAAGAAAAATACAATGGATGCTGGACATTTGAAGTAAAAATAGAAAGTCCTAAATTTCAGGAGCACCTTCAACTACTTTGGTGCATTTTACCTTCATAGACGTTTGCGTAGGCACTGACGTTTTCTTGTGGGAGTGATAGGAAGAGATACTTTCGGTTTTTGTTAATGGAATTCTTAGAAATAGTAAATATTGCTCACATCCATCAATCATTCCTTCCTGTGTATACACAGCAGTTGAATGTAATGTCAAGTATCTTCTATTCAACAATATGACTTGATAGTCCTAAAGGACTATATTAATGCTAATCATCGCTATTGTTTTCTAAAATATGCAAGAAGCTTATTTGGGCTGAAATAATGTCAGTCTGGTCCTTTCTAAAATGGCTTCTTAGTGCAGAATGAATACTTTTATAGAATAGAATAGTAATTTATTGACACTTGTATTTTTCACAAGGTGAAAAATGTTTAATTCACTCTACTCCAGTGCTATTTTAATAACAAATTATATATATTTTTAAAAAAAACAAAAAAACAAGTTAAGACAAAATCCAGTTCATTTCATGGCTCCAACTTTCCTGAAGCAGATAACAAAGTAGCTATGGGCAGGCAATGGCCTAGTGATATTATCACTGGACTATTAACCCAGAGACCCAGATAACATTTTGGGACCCAGGTTCGAATCCTGCCATGGCAGATGGTGTAATTTGAATTCAATAAAATATCTGGAAATAAGAATCTAATGGTGACTGTGAATCCATTGTTGATTGCCAGATAAACCCATCTGGTTCACTAATGTCGTTGAAGGAAGTAAACTGCCATCCTTACCTGGTATGGCCTACATGCGACTCCAGACCCCACAGCAAAAGGGTCTGGGCCCGAAACATCAAGCTTTCCTGCTCCTATGATGCTGCTTGGCCTGCTGTGTTCATCCAGCTCCACACCTTGTTATCCCACAGCAATGTGGTTGACTCTTAACTACCTTCTGGGCAATTAGGAATGGGCAATAAATACTGTCTAGCCAGTGACGCCCTCATCTCATAATGAATTAAAAAATTTGAGGATAGGGATTGTTTTTCCTCTTGTTTTTTCACCATTTCTCAGTTTAGAAGGTAACCAACCATTGCTACCTTTTAACTGAATTCCAGGTGCCCTGTCTAATATCATCACTGTCACCTTCACAGTAAAATACACCCCTTCCAGGTATATCTAAGACCAAAAACCTCACTATTTGGGTAAATATAGGCTTAAACATTTAACTTTCCGTTCTGCAGCATAATGTGCTGGAGTATCAACTTAGCAGGGATAGTGACAAGTTTTAAAAAAAAAAAAACTTGTTTTTTTGAAGAAGGGTCTAGACCCGAAACGTCAGCCTTCCTGCTCCTCTGATGCTGCTTGGCCTGCTGTGTTCATCCAGCTCTACACCTTGTTATCTCAAAAAAAACTTGTTTAATGGCTTTTACATTATTTAAGGGGTAAACAATGATGAAGGTCAAGGTGTTTGTTGCTGATTGCGCAATGTTCAGTACCATCTGCAGCTCCTCAGATATGTGTCCATAGCAGCTAGACCTAGACAACATTCAGGGCTTGGGTTGATAAGGTGGCAAGTGACATTAGTGCCCGACAAATGCCTGACTGATTGTCTCCAAGAAGAGAGAATTTAATCATCTTTCTTTGACATTCAGTAATGTCATCTTTGCTGAATTTTCCTACTCTCAATTTGTCTAGCAACATAACTGGATCAAATATAAAAGTACCGTGGCTACAAGACTTTCAGAGGCTAGGAAATCTGAGGTGATTGAACTTGCCTCCTGACATCCGGAAGCCTGATACTCTAAGCTTGACACCATTCAAGCAAAACAGACTGCTTCCTCGGCACCTCACCCAGCAATCTAAACTTCACTGACTCCATCAGCAATGCAGTGGCAGCAGTCTACAAGTGCATTGCGGAAACTCTCCAATGCTCATTCATCAAAACCTTCTAAGCCCACCATGACCTGGACCACTGAGAAGAACAAGGGTAGCAGGTGCATGCATGCACAACTAAATTGCTGTACCTTCATTGTACCTTCACTGGCTCAAAGTCTTGGAACTCCTTAACAGCACTGTGGGTCTATCTAGGCCAAATGGATTGCAATAATTCAAAGAAGTGGCCTGCCATTTCCTTCTCAAGTACAGTTGGGGAAGGGTAGAAAATATTGGCTTGCCAGCAATTCCCACATATGAAAGAATTTTTAAAGTTATTAACATAATCACCGAATCCCTACAGTGTGGAAGCAGGTTATTTGGCCCATTGAGTCTACACTGACCATCCAAAGAGCATCCCATCCAGACCCATCCCCAGTACCCTACTCCTGTGACCCTGCATTTGCCATGGCTAATCCACTTAAACTGCGCATCTTTGGATTGTGGGATGAAACCGGAAGACCTGGAGGAAACCCATTCAGACACAGAATGTGCATACTCCGCAGACAGTCGCCCAAATGTGGGATCGAACCTGGGTCCCTGATGCTAAGGCTGCAGTGCTAACCACTGAACCATCATGCTTCCCAGGCCATTAGTCCGATATTTTATTCTGAAAACCATAAATCCATCTGTACACGATTTTCCAAATTGTGTTTAATGAAAGAAGAAACTTGTGTAAATGCCAATATTATATAGGGTAGCTGTCCTTGCATATACAAGTTAGACATTCAGATTAAATTCTCAAGTTAAAACTGCACTTCTAACGTTAGGAGGAAATATTGCAATGGTTGAAATGTGCAACTAAGTGGATTATAAACCTTCCATCAAAAACTTACATATCTTTGTTTTCAATATCATTGCTAAGAATCTTGGTGAGTGATATGAAACCAAATATTGAGAGATTGTGTTATTGTCATTATTCTGTTATTGTTTATAGATAAAAATAGAAAAAGTAACAACTATTGTTGTGGCCATCTGTATTGAAACAACTTTACAGAATAAAAAATAGGATACTTTGCAAACCAATATCATTAGTGGTGTCTAGAACACAGCAGTATTGAATTTGCTTCTCAATATTTCATTATTTTAAAAGAATAATGCAGTTTCATTATCTATTATATAACAATGTTTGTAGTTTTGTTTTGGTATCATTTTAGAGTCTGGAGATAATCTTTTAAATTCAGTATCCCATTTATTTTGGCTGTGATTTAATGCTATTTCCCTCCATTGACTTAAAAAAAATCAAGTGTTTCCTATTTTGTTTTGTACTTTTCACCTGCTTGTCACTTTAAATCACTGAGGCATCAAGTGTAGTGATTCATTAGGCCACACGTGCAAGTGCCTTATGTCACCTGTCTGGTTGTAAAGAAGATGCATTATTAGAGACTACAATGCCTCTTCATTCACTGAATTTCTCAGTGGACATGGGGCGCAACTTCCTCTCACTTTTCTGCTTTGCTTTTAGTACTTGAAGTTACCTACTCAAATTCTTCCTAAGTTTGTAAAGAAAGAAATGTGCAATAAAAGTAAGCTCTTTAATTTAATAAGCTCTCATTTTAAATTAAGTAGTTGGCTGCTGGGCTGTGTCAAATCATAATGAAATTCATCGTAAACATACCGAGTAAGTCATTAAGATAACTTGTATCAGTGCTCGGAACTTGAATTTCTTTATGGGTCACTTGACTGGTATTTCTCTAACTTTGGTTGCTCAACATCCACGAGACGATGTTAAAAATAAAGTGTTTGTTTTTATGTCATTCCGACTGTTTAAATTGTCATAAAATGTTGCTCAGCATGCACTATATACTGTCAAATGTTGCAGCTCCTTACTAATATGCAAAGCCATTACATTAACCTGTAAATTTGAGGTCAAATGCACCCCGGTCATATTTTGCCAAGTAAAGTTAGCTGTATATTGTCTGAAAGACAAATCTTGCCTCCAAACTATCAACTGAGTGATTGTGTTTTTTTTTCCTACACAAGCCCTCCTTAAGGTCGCTGAGTGAAACTTCTGAGTTATGCCTAATTATTCAAATCTTTAGTCCTAAGCTTGCTTCTTTCATCGACATAGAGTCATAGAGATGTACGGCACAGAAACAGGCCCTTCGGCCCAACTCGTCTTTGTTGACCAAATATCCTAAATTAGTCCCATATGCCACCATTTGGCCCATATCCCTCTTAAACCCTTCCATTTCATGTACCCATCCAGATGCCTTTACTTGTGGGAACTGAATTCCCATTGATATCATCTGGCTTGAAGTAGGATTTGATTTATTTTGATATTATTGTCATATGTGCTGAGATACAGTGAGAATATTGTATTTTTGTGTTGTCCAGGCAAATCATACCATATGTGAGTACATCAGGGTCATAGAACAGAATATAGTGTTACAGTTACAAAAAAGGTGCAGAGAAAGATCAATTTTAATGAGAGGTCTGTTCAAAAGTCTGATAACAGCAGGATAGTGCTTTTTATTTTGGTTATTGAATGAGGATGTTGCTGGCTAGGCTAGTTTTTGTTGTCTCCTTAGTTAAGAGTCAACCACATTGCAGTAGGTCTGGAATCATATATAGGTCAGCCCAGGTAAAGATGGTAGATTTTCAGTGAACCACGTAGATTTTTAATCAGCACTGACAGTAGTTGCATGGTTACTATTGGGCTAGATTTATTTTATTCCAGATGCTTATTGAATTAAGTTTCACCATATGCCATGTTGGGATTCAAACCCCCAGCTTGAAATTGTCTCTATTACTCTCTCATGCAATGCATTCCAGCTCTAACCACACTCTGTAAAAATGATTTTCTTCACATCATCTCTGATGGTTTTACCAGCAAACTTAAAATGTTGTTCTGATGTTCTTGACTCCTGCACTAACAGGAACAGTTTGTCCTCACCTATTCAATCCAGACTCCTCAAGATTTTGAGTATGTTTATCAAATTGCCTGTCAAAATTCTCTAAGGGGAAAAGCCGCTGCATTCTAAATCTATTCAGAGCCATTTTTGTGACTTTTTTCTCCATTCTCTCCAGTCCTTTCCTACGTTTCCTAAAGTGTGGTGCCCAGTTGAGGCCAAATCAATGTTTATGAAGGTTCACCATAACCTCCTTGCCTTTTATACTCGACGCTGCTCTTATAAAGCCCAGGATCTACAGCCATTATTAAACACTTTATTAGCATCATTAACCTGCCCTCCTACCTTCAACGATTTTTGCATATGTACTCGCTTCCTACCCTCTGTTTTTGTGTATATATATTCTTTTCTTAATTTCAATTCTGATGACGAGTCACCAGATATGATACATTAACTCTGCTTTCTCCCCACAGATGCTGCCAGACCTGCTGAGTTTCTCCAGCAATTTCTGTTTTTGTTTCAGATTTCCAGCATCAACAGTTTTGTTTTATTTACTTAATTTTATATTGCCTCTGCTTGTATATTTTAGTAGCAAGTATCACTTCACGTTCTTTTGTATTCAATTACTTGAGATTATAACAAACAAAAGAAGGAGTAGGGATTTCGGCTCATGGTAACCTGTTTCACCATTCAATTAGATCATGACTGATCCGATTGTGACTTTGACTTTAACTCCACGTTCCTCCCTGCTCCCCATTACTCTCGACTTCCTTGTAGATCAAAAATCTAACTAGCCTTGAATATATTCAATGACCGTTCACTGCTTTCTGCAGAAGAGATTTACAACAAGTAATTTTTTTCTCAGAAGATAGATTCTTTCTTGGCTGTCTTTAGTAGGGGAGCCTTTATTTTTACACCGTCTGCTGGTTTTAAGGTCCCCCAAGAGGGGGGGACCCTCTTTCTCTGAATCTATCTTGCCAAGCCAAGCCAAGCCCATCACCCCCAAAAATTATATTTCATTATGATATTCTTTCATTCTTGTAAACTCCAGTAAGTTTGAATCCAACTGCTCAACTTTCCTCACAAAGCTATTCTTCCTCCCAAGAAAGAGTCTGACCTGTCCTCTTAAACCACTTCCCATACATGAATTTGTCTCTGGTAAGGAGGCAAAACTTTAGGTACTGTCACACCAGTGCATTGCACAGCTGTAGCAAACCTTTACTTTTGCACTCTATAATCATTAGAATAAAGGCCAACCTTCAATTTGCTTTCCTAATTACTTGCTATACCTACATGTTGACTTTTTGTGATTCATGTTCATGGACTCCCAGGTCCCATAGCATTCAGCTGTCCCTCTCCATTTAAGTAATATGTTGCTATTCTATTCTTCCTTCTGAAGTAGACAACTTTACATTTTCTCACGTTATACTCCATCTACAAATGTTTGCCTGATCAATGATCTATGTTGGTTTGTGAATTCTTGCAATCTCTGTTTTCCTTGCAACTTGTTTGCTTGCTGGTACTTGCTAGAGTTTAAAAGGGTTAGATATCTAATTGAGATGAATAAGATGCTAAGTCGATTGACAAAATCGGTGTAGAGTGGATGTTTTCTCTTGAGGCAATCTAGATGGAGAGGTCAGTAGTCTTAAGTGAAAGGATGGCAGACTTAAAACAGGAGAGGAATATATTCTCTTAAAGGGTCATTTATCTATGGATTTCACTATTGTAGAATGCAGTGGATGATGTGACATGGAATAATTTTGAGGATAGATAGATAGATAAATGATAGATTTTTAATTATCAATAGATTAAAGGGTTATAGGGAACGGGCAGGAAAGTGGAGTTGAGGCCGAGATAAGATCAGCAATGATCGTGTGAAATGACCAAGCAGATTCGATCAGCTGAATTGTCTACTCATGCCCCTAGTTCCTATACACCTATCTTTGTATCAAGAGCAAATTTGGCCACAATACTCGGTCTTTTCATCAAATCATTACTGTGGGTTTGAAAAAGGTGGGTTAAGGCTAAGGGGTCATAGAGTCATAGAGATGTACAGCACAGAAACAGGCACTTCAAATCAACTCGTCCATGCCAACCAGATATTTTAAATTAATCTAGCCCCATTTTTAAGCATTTGGGCCATCTCCCTCTAAACTCTTCCTATTCATATGCCCATCCAGATGCCTTTTAAATGTTATAATTGTACCCACCTCTACCACTTCCTCTGGCAGCTAATTCCATACATGTCTGTGAAAAAGTTGCCCCTTAGACCCTTTTTAAATCTTTCATCTCTCCGCCCTGTAGTTGTGGACTCCCCTACCCTGGGGAAATGACCATGGTTATATTCCCTATCCCGACCCCTCGTCATTTTATAAACTTCTGTAAGGCCACCCCTCAGCTTCCGACACTCCAGCGAAAATAGCCCCAGGTGTTATTTCTGGACTAGTGATCCAGAAAATGTTCTGAACACCCTGCTTAGAATTCCGCCATGGCAGATGATGAAATTTAAATTTAATAAAAATCTGTATTAGAAGTCTAATGTCAACCATGGAACCGTTGTCATATTTGTTGTAAAAGCCCTCAGGGAAGAAAAACTGCCACACTTGCTTGATCTGGCCTACATGTGGCAAAGACAGAACAATGTGGTTGACTCTTTAATTGCTATCAACCTATTCAGTTGTATCAACCCCCAAAAAATCAGTTGGATGAAATCAGACAGGTACTGGTATCAACAGCGACATCTAAGTTAGCCCTGCAAAGGCCACCTCATCGATGTCTGGCAGCAAGTGCTAAAGTTGGGAGAGCTGTCTTGTAGACGAGTTCAGCCAAAGCCTGACATTGGCTTTAAGATGTGATTTCATGAATATGACCATGTCCCTGACAGGAACGTCATCCTTGTTCAGCCAGTAGGTTAGGACGTACCAGCAGAAGTGATGGTACAATAGTATATATTCGGGAGGGAGTCGGCCTGACACATCTTAATATTGACTCCAGATCCTACAAAATCTTCTGGCATCAGGTGAAATATGGGTAAGGAAGCTGCCTGCTAACTACAGTGTCCTAATCACCACTACTGATTCTTCAAAGCCTGTCTACCGTCTACAAGACACAAGTCAGGAGTTAGATGGACCACTCTTTGCTTGCCTGGATGAGTGCAGCTCCAAAAATACTCAGGAGAATCTTGATACCATCCATGACAAAGCAGCCAACTTGATTGATACTGCATTCACAAACATTCACTCCCTCCTGCAGCAGCAGCTAGGTTCATCATGTTCAAGATGCCTACAGAAATTCACTGACGGTCCTTGGACAGTACCTCCAAACCCATAACCACTGCCATCTAAAAGGTTAGGGCAACAAATACAACACCATCACCTGCAAGTTCCCCTCCAACCCAAACACCGTTATGACGTTGGAACTGTATCACTGTTCCTTAAGTGTCACTGAATAAAAGTCTTGGAACTGTCTTCCTTACAGCATTGTAGGTCTACCTACACCAAACAGACTGTAGCTGCTGAAGAAGGCAGCCCACTACCATCATGAAGGGCAACAATGGATGCAGCCAATGATGCCCACATTCCATGAATAAATGTAAAGAAAAAGATTGAAAATAGTTGACGTCCCAGCACTGAGCCTTACACCAGCCCTCATTATGGTATACAACTAATCCTCTGTCTATGCTAATATTTCATCTCCCAACACCATGAACTGTTGGCTTGCAACTTTTTATTTTCCATCTTTGTCAAATACCGGAAGTACTTGGAAAAACATTTGCTGTTGGTGAAATTCCTTTGTACTTGGCAAACATCCATGTCCGAGTTAATGATGTACTTCAGAGACCGCTAAAGTATTTAAATGGGGTGAAGTGAACTTCCTTGTTACCTCACTGTATGCAACTACATAAAGCAAAGTGCCAGTTATCCTGTCTGGGGGAGGGGATGGTTTCTGATTTCCACTAGACCAACCTAAAAGTAACCCTTAGTACCCACTGACTATTCAATGACCCCTTTTAAACTTGTAGATGTGTTGTGGTCTGGTAGAATAAGGTTGGACTCTGCTGACAACTTGGAAAAGTATCAGAGCGCTACCCAATATTTGTAGAAGTATTTCCTGTAAATGAATTTAATGCTTTTAGTAAGGATGGATAAAGCAGGAAATTACAAATAAAATTAAGGTTGTGTGATGTGTGTGCATTTAAGGAATATTCCATTGTTTGAAAGTACAGAAATGCATCACTATATTCAGATTTGCTGATTACGAAAAGACGTCACATTTTTGGCAGTTTCTTCCAGATTGAATTTTTAAATTTTTGGAATAAGTGCTGTTGTGTTTGCTAGAAGTAGAATATTAGGAAATTTGTAAAATTTCCTTTCAGAGTCTTACATTGAAATTTCTACAGCTTCTGGTATTGAGGGTGAGCAGTTTTCCAGCTTGTGTTCAGAGTTTTTGTTCTAGTCTATAATGTGATTACACCCAGCAGTTCTATTGCTTTTGTTAAGAAGTATAACCACTGTAGAATGCAGCCAGCCAGCATTGGGGGGGGGGGGGTAGAAAAAGAAAAAATGAAGTATATCCTGTGCTTCATGTCAGTGCTGAAGAGATATTGGGGAGTAAAATCCATAGTTTTGTATTAGTGTCACCTTCGGATCAGCAGCGGGTGGGCAGGCAGATGCCAGTTTGAAGTAGAAGAACGTAGTCCGTCTTTTTCCATTGATAAAGTAGCCTTTCAGAGTCAATGAGCTCTGTCAATGCAAGCTTGTCAAGGCTACAACTTCATAGACCTGAGAGGCGGTTTGAGAGGTCAGGCCTTTTCAAATTCGCTGTGATGCAAATGAACTTTGCTGCTTAAACAACTATTGGAATTTTTATGTCCGCTGCTTGTCTGTTTCACAAAGTCATTGACGAGACATTCAGTGCTTTTTAAATTGGGGTAGCATTGTGATAAAGACCAAGTACAGATTTACGGAGGGCTGAAAGCAGTTAGATCATGTTCTTTTCATGGTACCATTAGAATCAAATCGATTTCCCTCAAGCCTTCAGAATGGCAAATTTTAACAAAGCTTTGGGGCTAGACAAGGGCCAAAATGACTGAACTGAATGTTAATTACACTCAGCAAACTTATTTTCTTTTTATTTCAAACTGACTAACAAATGAAATTAAGAGGTGGGACTATAAACTGCTGTGTTGCTAACATGCAAAGGAGGGTTCATATGTTTTTTTTTCTCAAATGACAGTGGGCAGCTTTCACAAAGTTTTTAGATTTGAGAATATATCTAACAAACGTTTTTCACCAAATATAAAACTTCAACCCTGTTACTTCTGTATTATGGTTAGGTATCTGACAAGTAACAAGTAATAAATATGAGTAGTTCAGCATATTATTAGCAGCTAGAAAGTGTACTACATCTGGATGACTGATGTAACCATTAAATATGAAATTAAACCTCTCCCAAGGGTATTTTCACTTAAGGAAATTGCTGTTCTAATTCTTAAAATGCTATTGACTTACCAAGTAAAACTCACCATAACTTGAGAATGTAGTTACACTATAACCTCAAAAAGGGATTTTATTGTATTAGGTTTTTTTACCTCAAATTGAAGTTAAACTGGAGATAAGTTTTTTTTAAGGTGCATTTTATTTCTATAGTCTCAAGATTTTTCTACAGGTTCTGAGTAATTCAGTTTTTTTTAAAAAAGTTGAAAGCACTGATATTTTGGAGCTTCACTTGTTTACTTAAATGTATTGTTTGATTGTAACATACGCAATGTGTTTTGCATTGTTTATGGAAAACTTCCATCAGTATATTGTATATTTTTCATGTTCCAGTTGTGATATCAAGCAGTAACATTCTTTAAAACAAGTGGCTTATAACATCAATAGCAGTTTTAGGTTTTGGAATTTTATTTCAATGTAACTTCACATTTTGAAGAATGAATTTTCTCACATAGTTTAGCATTACATTTGCAAAGTTTTTAATTTCCGGTGAAGTTGCTACAGGTTTGACCCTTGCCTCACTAAATTAACAGGAATGGTTACCATACTAATACGATTTCACTGGGTTGTCTAAAATCTCAGACTTTAGGGGGAAATTATTCCTTGCAAATTTCCATGGGGTAGCTGTTACCTGGTTATTTATTTTGAGAAGTTGCAACTTTACTTAACTAACCTATGAAGTTTCAATTGTTAGAAGAAAAAAGAACAAATGTGTACCTCATACCTGTTTTTGCTTTGTTTTCTGACATCCTTTTAAACAGTGATGTACTTTGGGTTGTGAGCAGCAGCTGCATCAGTGATGCAGTTGAACTGCGGGGCAATGTTTAATGGCTTTTCTGCACCTGCAGCTATACAGGCTTATTTTGACACCTGGCTTCATCACTTATTTACCCGCCCCCCCCCCCCTTCCTTTTTAAAAAGAACACTTTTTTCTCTGCTATCTGAGTCCAATTCCCGTTGATATATAGATATATGTTAGTGATATGAAAGGGGTAATCAGTAGGGATTCCTTTGTGTCTCTTGCTCCATTAAACTCAATATTGCCAGTGTTATACATTCAATCTCTGATTCAAACAAAACATGAACTGGCTTCCAGTCATAAGCATCCCTAAAGAAGTTGAACAGTAAACCATTCTTTTCATTTTGCACAATTTAAATCTGACAAAGCAACGTGAAATAAAGGGTGTGTTTTCAGAAGACGATAAACAAATAGTAAAACATATTTCACCAGCTAATGATTTCATTTCTCTATTTGGGAAAATAATTTTATCACACAAGTAAACAGTTTGCAGTGCCAGACTTCAAAAATGGATGTGGCTCTCAACTTTCTGCATTTGGATTAAATCTACAGTAATTACTGATTGATTGTTCTTTACAATTTACAATTAGCTGGATCTAGAAACTAACTCATGAGATACTAATAATAGCTCCTTTTAAACAATAAACCTCAATGAAACATTTTTTCAAGGATGTATAAAATTAATTTAATGTTGAACAGACCCTTCGATTCACCATTTGAGAAATACTGTATCAAATATGTATATACAAATGCTTTTAAATATTCTGACCATGTAGAATTTGACAATGTCTTAAATATAAATCTTGTTATTTGTTTGTATACATCTGCATCTAACATTTTGTTACATGCAGTATTTTTGGAATTAACTTAGTAACTAAAGTGATATTAAAATTAATTACTTCATAATGGTAATAAATTTCTCCTTTGTTGGTTTGGGCACAGGGGACTGGGGGTATACAAGAGAAATGAGCACCATTTTAGTTACTATTTAACACTAAAGGTGCTTTGGCAGAACACAGAGCCTGTGGTATAGGACCACCCTGTATTCAGTCACTGTCCCCACACCTCTCTGCCTCTCCCATTCATACAAGCAGCTGCACTGCAAAGTTTTTCAGAAGCCAGTCAAGAGTAAAATTCTACCTCATTTGTCTTCCAGACACGAAGATCGATCGAGAAGTTATTAGAATGGGAAAACAATAGGTTATACCACAAGGTGAGTGCCGCAGGGAGCAACTTTAGCATGGGGTTCAGACCATTGGGGTCTGAATTGCACAGTATGGAAACAGATGCTTTTGTTGGTAGAAAAATATGAAAGATGGACAAATGGGTTTGTCTGGATGTAGGAATAAAATGGAAGTCATTTTTCTTTCTTTTCTCCATTTCTTTTCCAGCTGTGCTTGCACTGGAGACTGAGCAAAAGGAAATGTGAAACCAATAACATGATGGAATATGTAAGTTAAAGGGCTGTTTTGTTACTTTCTCTATTAAATGATCATTTATTTTGCTTCTGATCTTATTCTTTCAACAGTTATTAATCAGAAAGGTGTCAGCCTACTTAATCGCTTGAGTGGAAAAATTTATTACGGTCCACAGATGCACATATTCACGTGCAAGGCAGATTTATAAAGTTATGAATGGCCTGAAAACAAGGCTTGCACTGTGTTCTGAAAATAATAAATTAATTGCCAGAATGAATGAACTGAAATGAATTAAGGGGGTTGGTGTGTCTGTCCAAAGAGAAGAATCTTTATTAAAGTTCATCACAAAAATGTTAAAGCCTGTTTTAGTTAACTGTGCAAAGTAAAATGGTAATCTATCTTCCAAACACACACACTGCAATCTGAACAATAATCTAATGGAGAAGTGACGGGTCCCATGAGAACCAAGTACAATCATTGTTGTGGTCAGTGAGTAGACAGAACAGCTATTTATTGAGTAGATACCTCATAAAGCTGGAGTTAAATTTGTGACCAAAGCATGCATGCAGTTTCCTTGTTTCTTTGAAATGGTTAAAGGAAAGTAACTTGGGTCATTGAATTTTGTACTGCGTTTGTCAGGAGTTTCACTGTTTCTGAAATGCATTGTGAGTATTTTATAAACTTGGTATTGGTTAGTCGGGAAGAAAGATTTAGGGTTAGGGTTGATCACATTGTGACAGATTTGTAAAATAAGAATTTATCTTCCTTCACCAACCAAATATCATTTACGTTGAGATATGATTTGTGAATTTCTTGTTATACGTGTATGCCAGATCCCCATAATAAGAGGCACATCACTTGATGTCACTGTTAAATGCCTGGTAATATGATCTCAGTTTAAAGGAAGACAAGGAGGGAGTGACTGGAATGGACAATAGCTTAGGATAACTTGCTAATATTTACTGTAGGCAGATGGACATTACTTACATGATGTTGTCTGCTATCAAAATGCATTACTGTGTTTTTTTTTAATGAAAGTAGAACCAAAATGTTCTGAGATTGCATTGTGCCATTGCATATAGTTACATGTTCATGCTTCAGTTTCTTTTCCTCAATTTGATTCAAATTTGTTAATTGCTCCCTATCTTCTACCAAACTATTTACATTAATTGATATTTTTCTTAGAGGTTGCACATTAATTGTGAAGGATTCCTATGTGTTAAGTGTCTCCTCTGTGTTTCATAGAATCTTTTTATAATTGTGAAAGACATCAGATTTTAGTAGATTTTCACTCTTCATTTTATTGTTAGAAAATATAACATCTCATACTTTTTCTCCTTACGGAATTTCACACGTTATTTAACATCTACTTAATGTCTTATTTAAATATGAGCTTCTCTTATTACCTTTCTTCCATTAACCTTATTGAAAACCCTATTTGAAACCAAAGTCTACAAGATAACAAAAGCCTTTCAAAATGCGTTTTTGTGTGGAACAGCACCCATTCGCTGAATTGATTGCTATAGATTATTTGTAACATCAGCAACTATATCAAACATGTTGATTTATGAGAATGTGAAAGGCACGTGAAGAGGTTTTTGTAATGCAAAGGAAGGAGGACATGAGTGAGTTGTTAAAGATTTTTTCTCTTCTTAGATAGCAATGTCGTGTTCCTAGTCTCCAAACAAACAGTGTTTGAATTAAGATTCATTCTTTGCTCGTACAAACTAATTCATTTATAGTTGCAGTTTAAGATTAGCTAGTAACCCTACATATATCAATTCTTCAATTGTTTTTAAATTTAAAATAATTGGCTTGGAGCATCATAAGCTAGCACCAATGTTGATATCAATTTTAAATTACTTCTAGTAAACAAATTGGAAGAATTAATGCTGCAATTTATTAATATTTAATAAACAACAAAAATAACAAAACCCAACATGCCCAACACCCCCCCCCCCCCCACCCCACCCCCCTAACAACCCCACAGCACCTATCCTTCAACTGGTGAAGGTGTAACACCTGCCCATTTACTTCCTCCCTCCGCGGTTTTCAAGGGTCCAAACATATCTTCCAGTTGAAGCAACACTAGTGTACTGTATTCACTGCTCACAATGTGGTCTCCTCTACATTGGGGAAACGATGCGTAGACTGGGTGACCGCTTCACAGAGCATCTGCATTCTGCTCGTAATAAAGACCTTGAGCATCCAGTTGCTAGCCACTTTAAGACACCACCCTGTTCCCCAGCCAGGTTTGCTGCTGAGTTCCAATGAAGCTCAGTGCAAGCTGGAAGAACAATACCTCATTTTCTGATTGGGGTCCTTGCAGCCCTCCGGACTCAACATTTAGTTCAATAATTTTAGGGCCTAAACTCTCCCATGTATTAGTCCCTCACCCCATACACCAGGCCTTGTTATCCCATAGTCTGTCATTACACACCACTTATTGCTGGCCACTAACAGACCCCATTAACAGCTATTCACCTCCTAGCCAGATCGTTATCAACTCCTTTGTCTATGCAACTGCTCTTCTGTCTCTTCGGGCTCTGCCCCCACCTATCTTTTACTCCTTACCACTTTCCCCTCCCTATCTTCTGCATATAAACAAATGTTTTCCTAGTGAGGAAGGATCACCGGACCCAAAACATTAACTTTGATTTTTTCTTTCCAGGCGCCGCCAGACCTGCTGAGCTTTTCCAGCAACTTCTGTTTTTGTTCCTGATTTACAGCATCCACAGTTCTTTCAGTTTTTAACAAAACCCATCATTTTGATCCTGTCCTTCACCAGATTTATCATTAGAGTTGTGACTTTTATAAAGGATACATTGTTTCATTTATATTAGAGCCTTCACACCGGTAGTACTCCAAACTTTGTCAGCAGTATCTCTAAACACGTGAGTTCTTCAAGTGTTTTCTCCCAGCAGAGGTACAAACTTAAATGGCTATTGCTGGTGGCATATATCTAAATTTTTCTGAATCTGCCCAGCCTGCTCCAAAGAGCAAAAACATCTTCAGTAAATATGGTGCCTTTAACACAGTATTGTACAATAAGGCATTTCTCAGAAGCAGTCAGAAGTTCAACTCAAAGTAGGAATTGAGAGTTAGGAAAGGTGACTGAAGGTGTGATTCAAGAATAATAACCTTTTCTAGCATGGCAAAGGTCTTTTTGGCGTTGCCATGATGCCTTGAAAGTTCACTTCCCCTACTCTTCATGTCCTTTAATTTTTCTTTTCCAAACACTTGCTCCTGTTATTCACTTCACCTTTGTTAGAGATTGCGCTTCTTTTTCTGTTGAGGCATCACATGTCATATCAATTCTGTACTTTCAAAAAGGAACAGCCTCCTCTGAACCTCTTCTTTCATTTTTGGCTATCTGAAATTTATGCCCTCAGTCACTGAATCGGTAGCCTGTGAAAATAATATTTCCAAATTTATATTATGAAAACATCCCCATAATTTGAATACCTTAACTGATTCCATTTTAAACTTCATTGCATTATGAAATTGAATGAAATATATTGAAAAGAGCTCATATTTCCTTTCTTCCTCATTATTAAACTCTTACCCTTGATGTTATAGTGAATCTTCTCTGCACCCTTTCCATAGACTTGATGATCTTGCGAAAGTATGATACCAGTGTGGGACAAAGCATTCTGACTGAAGCCTGGTCTGGAATTTTTTTGAGGTTTAAGTCTGCCCCTCTGCTCTTGATTCCCCTATTTGGGAAAACATTTGCATTCCATAAGATTTATCAAGTTGTCCGTCCACTTTTAAAGATTTCACATGTTCCCCTGTGTCTCGCTGTTTGCCTGTGTCTTTTGAAGCTTTTACTTATTTGTCTTCCCAAATGGAATTCTCATTTTTCTATACTAATCTAATCTTACCGCTTTATGCCTAATCTATGAATTAACCTGTTTTCTTTCTTTTTAGTCAATTGCAATCCAAATCATACTAACTGTAATTTCCATTTTGGTGATCTTTATGCAATCTTTATAACCAATTGTTCCAACTCTCAGTGACATCGTTCTTTTCAACCCTCATTGGTGAGAAAGCATCCAGGGGTCAATACTCTGCCCTTCTAACTAATTTCCTATTCATGCAAGCACATGCTATTATATATCGATTTTTATTGGCAAACCTCCGATACAGGACCTCGTAAAAACCATTATTCTTGAAAGTTACTCTTTTTTTTTTTAATCAGTGCACTCATTTTTTCAAGTAACAAAACAAAAACCTGGCTGACATTGACTTACCTTCTGTAACACGATACTAGCTTTCCTTAATTACGTTTTAGGATTTTCAGTTGAGTGAAAATTTGTCCCACGTGATGACCCTTAACTATCATCAACACTCTCAGAAATTTTTGATAAGTTATACTCCTATCCTCAGCTATTTTCTCACTAACTTTTCATAACACTCTACATCATAAAAGCTTTAATTCTCTTTAACTTAACACTTCAGAAACTGGTTGAAATTCTGAATGTAATTAAAATTAGTTTCAACGCTCGTTTTAAAAGCTACTGTTATTGAAAGTTTCCAAATATGTCAGGTTCACAGGGCTACATCTGTTCAGAACTTTACAGAAAAGCTATTTGAAATGATGATTGGTCAGCTTTGTTAATTGGTAATATTTCACAAACAAAATAAGAGTTGTGTTCAAACATGCAACTTCTTAATTACTATGCAGTTTCTGTTTATATGAGGCAGGTGTTTGTCCAGCACTAATTATAATCTAAGAGTATTGTAATCTGCAGACATTGTTAGTCATAATGGTGGAAGCATAGTGACCTTCAAGTTAAAAAAAGGACATTAATAAATGATTTTCATAGAAAATATGACCCATAGTAGACCTTTCGACCCCTCAAAACTGCTCTGCCATTCAATATGGCCATGGCTGATCGTACAAATGAATAACTTGTTCCCACTTTTCCCTATATCCTTTGATCCCTTTAACTCGTCCTCCATCCAACTCCGCCTTGAAATCATAGTGTTTTGGCATTGACTGTTTTCTGTGGTACAAAATTCCACAGGCTGACAACTGTTTGAACGAAGAAATTTCTCCTCATCTGTAAATGGTTTATCCATGTCCTTAGACTATGACCCCCTCGTTTTGGACTCCCTGCCATCGGGAAAATCCTTCCTGCATCTACACTGTCTAGTCCTGTTATAAATGCTCAAAACTCCCCATTTTCCCCCATTTCTGAAATCAGGTTGACTGGTCTATAGTTTCTGGTTTTCTCTCTACCTCTCTTCTTAAACAGAGATATTACATTAGTTACCCTCCAATCTGTAGGAACTGTTCCAGAGTCAGAAATCACATGATATCAGGTTATAGCCCAACGGGTTTATTTGAAAACACAAGCTTCTGGAGCATAGCCCTTTCGTCCGGTGAAGTGAGATAGAAGCACACAGAACACAGAATTTATAAGTAAAAGATCAAAGGGTCTCACAACTGATGAGGATGTATTAAACAAACGTTAGATGCTGTTAAATCTTTAATTAGTTAAAAGGTTTTAATTGATTAATATGTATAGGTAAATCCCTGAATTTCTTTCAAGTCACTGCCCTGAGAGAACTAAAGGTTTCAACTGTGTAAAGAAAAGGTGACATTTTAGGTCGGACAATGCATGTTAGGTATGAGGCCTTGTTTAGAATCTGTATGTATTTTGGTTTGGAGTCTGACTGGTTTTACTCCTAAAGTAGGAATTAGTAAAATGCCACATTGACTGACTGTCTATAAATTGTGTGCTTTTTTGAACAAAATAGAATGTATCTGCAATACAAATTCACCCTATAGAATTATGTAGGAGATGGCGGTTTTAATGTGTTTCGTGTGTGTGTGTGTGTACATGCCCTCATCATCCAGACACAGAACAGCCATGGGGACCAGATTTACACCCCAATATGCCAACATTTTCATGCACAGGTTCAAACAAGACTTCTTTGCTGCATAGAACCTCTGACCAATGCTATACGCCAGATAAATTGACAACATTTTCTTTCTTTGGACTCATGGCCAGGAATCACCGAAGCAACTAACATAGCGAAATCAACAAGTTTCATCCCACCGTCAGACTTATTATGGACTACTGTTTTGAATCAATCTCATTCTTGGAGACACGCATCTCCATCAGGGACAGAGACCTCAGTACATCACTCTACTGCAAACCAATGGATAACCTCACTATGTTGCACTTCTCTAGCTTCCACCCGGAACACATTAAAACAGCCATCTCCTACGGACAAGCGCAATGGATACGCAGGAACTATTCAGATGAGGAGGAACGTGACAGACACCTAAAGGTGTTGAAGGACGTCCTCATAGGAATGGGATATGATGTTCAACTCATCGCCAGTTCCAATGTGCCACGGCAAAAAACCGCAATGACCTCTTCAGAAGACAGGCACGGGATATGGCCGATAAGGGCACTGTTCATCGTCTAATACTTCCCAGAACCGGAGAAACTATGCCATGTTCTTTGCAGCCTTCAACACATTATAGGCACAGAATTCTTACAACTGGCCAAATGAGAGAGAGTTATTTCAGAAGTAAATGGCACTGGTCAGAAATACTTAATATTGTAATAGTAATGCGACTTTACCTTAAATATGGAAGCATCATTTTTTTAGTGGGCCTGCGCGGGGGAGTGAGTGAGTGGATATGGGCCTGCGCGGGGGAGAGAGTGAGTGGATGTGGGTGTGTGAGGCCGAATACCCTCACTGGGAGGGAACATCCCTGCTTGGCGATTATTTCACGGTGTCCATTCATCTGTTTTTGAAGCATCTGCATGGTTTTGCGATATTCCATGCCTTGGGGCAATCTTGTCTGTAGCATATGAGATGGACAACATTGGCCAAGTCACATGAGTATCTGCCATGTACGTGGTGGGTGGTGTTCCCACCTGTGATAGTAGTGTCCATGTTGAAGATCTGACATGGCTTGCAGAGGTTTCTGCTGCCTTCTAAAAGCGATACAAAGCCAACACACTTGGATGTCCCATCGTATCATGGGACCCTGTGTGAGAACCCCTCTAGCTATGTCGAGTGCATCTTGAAACCCATTGTACGGGGAACCCTTAGCTTCTGTTGCGACATTACAGATTTCAGCTCAGCACCCACGGACCAGTGAAACCAGGAACATTCCTCGTCACAATGGATGTTTCGGCACTTTACACCGGCATCCCCCATGATGACTGAATCGCTGCAACAGCCTCAGTACTCAGTACCACCAACTGGCAATTTCCAGATGCCATTCTACAACTCATCTGCTTCATCCTCAATCACAACATCTTCACCTTTGGCAACTAGTTCTTCATCCAGACGCACAGAACGGCCATGGGGACCAGATTTGCACCTCAATATGTCAACGTTTTCATGCATCAGTTTGAACAAGATCTCTTTGCTGCACAGAACCTGTGACCAACGCTATATATCAGATACATTGACAACATATCCTTCCTTTGGACTCATAGCCAGGAATAACTGAATCAACTACATAGTGATATCAACAAGTTTCATCCCACCATCAGACTTGCTATGGACTACTCTTTAGAATCAGTCTCATTCTTGGACACGCGCATCTCCATCAGGGACAGACACCTCAGTACATCACTCTACCACAAGCTAATGGATAACCTCACTACGTTGCACTTCTCTAGCTTCCACCCTAAACATATTAAAACAGCCATCCCCTACAGACAAGCCCTATGCATGCGTAGGATCCGTTCAGCTGACGAGGAATGCGACGGACACCTGAAGGTTTTTGAAGGACCCCCTCATAGGAACGGGATATGATGCTCAACTCATTGATCGCCAGTTCCGACATGCCACAGTGAAAAATCGTAATGACTCCTCAAAAGACAGACACGGGGTACGACTGATAGGTCACCCTTCGTCGTCCAGTACTTCCCAGGGGTGGAGAAACTATGCCATGTTCTTTGTGTCCTTCAACTCATTATCGATGACAATAAGCACCTCGCCAAGATCTTCTCTAGGCCTCCAGCTCTCACCTTCAAACAACCGCCAAATCTTAAACAGACCATAGATCACAGCAAACTTCAGAACAACATTGACCACAGCAGTATATAACCCTGTCATGGCAACCTCTGCAAGATGTGTCAGATCATTGACATGGATACCACCATCACATGTGGGAGCATCACCCACCATGTGCACAGTTAGATACTTGTGACTCGGCCAACATTGTTTATCTCAAATGCCTCGGGCAAGAGTTGCCAGAGCATGGTATATTGGTGAAACCATGCAGACGCTACAACAACGGGATGAATAGACACCACACAACAATCACCAGACAGGGATGTTCCCCCTCATTAGTGGAACACTTCAGTGGTCAAGAGCATTTGTCCTCAGATCTTTGGGTAAACATCCTCCAAGGTGGACTTTGGGATACGCGACAACAAAGAGTTGCCGAGCAGAGGCTGATAGCCAAGTTTGGTACCCATGAGAATGGCCTCAACTCAGACCTTGGGTTCATGTCGCGCTACAGGTGACCCTACTACACTATACACTCTGACACACTCACTCACTGACACACACACTCTCACTCTCACTCTCACTCTCTCACTCTCTCTCTCTCTCTCTCTC
>JAHRHZ010000249.1:75796511-75822960 GCA_024137785.1 Ginglymostoma cirratum
TCCTGCTCCTATGATGCTGCTTGACCTGCTGTGTTCATCCAGCCCCATGCTTGTTATCTCGGATTCTCCAGCATCTGCAGTACCTTTTATCTCTGATACAGTAAGGCACTGAAAATTGGTTACCAATTTTGTTTTGTGCGTAAAATTTATTTGTCATTGTTTTAAATTGGGTCTTCTGGTAGGCCACTCATTTAAGCATGCTAAATTCAAGTCCTGCATTTCAAACCCTTTGTGTAGCTGTTCACTAACCTAAATCAGCCACAAAAATCATCAGCAAGATCAGCCTTGAGGACATGATTTCTAATGGTATTTAAAAGGTGTCATAAACTGCTGACTACTAAGTCATAAGATAGTTAAGCATTTTTATTTGTCTGCAATTTTACCCTGGAACTCACTGTTGTCAATGATGAAAGTAATCTGGTGATTCAGCAAAGGGGTTTTGACTTTTCTGTTTCAGTAAATCTGCGTGGCATCAGTGGATTTTCTAATTACATTCTTGTGATTGGAAAGAGATGGTTAGCTGGCTAGAAACCAGGCAGCTGTAGCTGTTGTTAGAAGATGGGCAGCCTGTCTTAATACAGTCATTGAGCATGCTTTGCCGTAAGCTTATGATGTGGAGGTGCTGGTGTTGGACTGGGGTGGACAAGGGCAGAAATCACACAACACCAGGTTGTAGTTCAACAGGGTTATTTGAAAACACAAGCTTTAGGAATGTAGCCCCTTTGTCAGGTGAAGTGAGCTTATGGCTGATCTTTGCTCACAATTTCACTTTCCTGTCCTGTCCCAAATGCTTATGTTCCTTTACCGCCCAAAATTGATTGATCTTGGCACTGAATCAGCTCAACAACTGAACATTCCCACAGCTCTTTTGGAGGGTGAATTTCAAAAATTTCGCATTCCTCTGTATGAAAAATGTTTTCCTAACATCAGAACCACTTGGTGCCAACTCTTTATCCTAAGAACAAGCCACTAGAAATGGCCTATTGGCATCTACCCTATCAAACTTTCTTGGAATCTTAGTTTTTTTTAATTCATTCATGGGATGTGGGCACCTCTACCTAAGGCAGCATTTATTGCCCATCCCTAGTTGCCCAGAAGGGAGTTAAGAATCAATCACATTGCTGTGGGTTTGGAGTCCTATTCAGGCCAGACCAGGTAAGGATGACAGATTTCCTTCTGTAAAGGACAGTAGTGAACCAGATGGGTTTTTCCTGACAACTGATACTGGTTTCATGGTTATCATTAGACCTTTGATTCCTTATTGAATTCAAACTCCACCATCTGCCATGGTGAGATTTGAACACTGTCCCCAGTTGAGTTTCTGCATTAATGGTCTGTTGATAATACCACTAGGTCATTGCCTCTCCACTGAGATCATCTTTCATTTCTGTAAACTATAGACAGTATTGATACACTCTACCTAATCTCTCCTCTCAGGAATACCCTGTCATCCCAGGAAAGTATTTGTTGGGCTTTTCTGCACAGACTTTAAGACACATGTTCTCCACACTAAGTATAGGGAAAGCTATTCGTGGTACTGCAGGTATGAATTGACTGTGAACAAAATAGGTAAGGGAATGAACAAGGAAGAAGTGGAGGAGTCTGAGCCTTTGCAAATGGTCAATATGTCTACGGTGCCTTGCTGTCTATAAATTAAAGCAGCAAGCTGCAACTGATCACCACACAGTGGTACAGGAAGCTCTTAAAACAAATGGAGTTATTGGGATGAAGTGGTAGGTGTTGGGTAATGGACATAGTCTCCTGCAACTGAGAGCAAGAGTCCCAGATGGCTGTGTTCCCTACCTGCTGCTAAGGTTGGGACATCTGGTCTAGGTTAGAGGGAAATTTGCAGCGGGAGATGGAGAATCTAATTGTCATTATCCATGTTGGTATGCATGTCATGGGTAAAACTAGGAAAGTCTTTCTTCTTAAAGAGTAAAAGTAGCTGGATACCAAAGAATAAGCAGAATCTTAAAATTAATCATTTTTGGATTATTATCTGAACCGCAAGCAAATTGGTGTTGTGAAATGGCTTGCAGTTCTGGGGGCACAGCTCAAGTACGAGGGAAAGAAGGGACTACTATTAGGAAGGCCATCATTGGAAGCCTGGTGTTCTGGTCAGTCACATAAAAAGGGCACACTTTACAGGGCTTTAAACTAAATATTCAGGGTGGGGAAGATAACGTGAAGGAAAATTTCATAAATTTGGGAGATGAGATCAGAGACTAAGGTGGCAAGAAGGAAATTGGTAATACTTTCTGATAAGGGGACTAGCAGGGATGGCAGTGCAGGGAGAGGAATGTTCCTCCTGCAGGATGTTTGAGGTGAGGGACGCCATTAGTGTCCCATCCAAGTACATCTGCAGGAAGTGCACCCAACTCTTGCTCCTCCAAGACCGCATTAGGGAACTGGAGCGGGAGCTGGATAAACTTTGGATCATTCGGGAGGCAGAGTCTGTGATAGACAAGAGTTACAGGGAAGTAGTTACTCCTAGGCATGAAGAAAGCTGGGTAACTGTTAGAAGGGGGGAGAAACAGTCAGTGCAGGGATCCCCTGTGGTTGTTCCCGTGAAAAACAAGTATGCCGTTTTGGATACTGTTGGGGGGGGTGGGGTAGAGACTTACCAGGGGCATGTACTGGGGTGCAGGTCTCTGGCACAGAGTCTGTCCCTCTTGCACAGAAGGGAAGGGGGGAAAGGAGGAGAGTGTTAGTCATTGGGGACTCAATAGTTAGAGGGTCAGATAGAAGGTTTGTTGGGAACGAAAGAGACTCAAGGTTGGTGTGTTGCCTCCCAGGTGCCAGGGTCCGTGATGTGTCGGATCGTGTCTTTGGGGTCCTGAAGGGAGAGGGTGACCAGCCCCAAGTCGTGGTCCACATAGGTACCAACGACATAGGTAGAAAGAGGGATAGGGATGTAAGGCAGGATTTCAGAGAGCTAGGGTGGAAGCTGAGATCTAGAACAAAGAGTTGTTATCTCTGGTTTGTTACCCGTGCCACGTGATAGCGAGGCGAAGAACAGGGAGAGATATCAGCTGAACATGTGGCTGCAGGGATGGTGCAGGAGGGAGGGTTTCAGGTATATGGATAATTGGGGCTCATTCTGGGGAAGGTGGGACCTCTACAAACAGGGCGGTCTTCACTTGAACCAGAGCGGTACAAATATCCTGGGTGGGAAATTTGCTAGTGCTATTCGGGTGGATTTAAACTAGCTCAGAAGGAGGATGGGAACCTGTGGTGTAGTTCCAGTACACAAGAGGATGAGAGTAGGGAGGACATGGACAGGATTTCACCGTCACAGGAGTGTGCTGGCAGACAGCAAGCTGGTTTGAAGTGTGTCTACTTCAACGCCAGGAGTATCCGGAATAAGGTAGGTGAGCTTGCAGCATGGATAGGTACCTGGGACTTCGATGTTGTGGCCATTTCGGAGACGTGGATAGAGTAAGGTCAGGAACGGATGTAGCAGATTCCAGGGTTCAGATCTTTCATAAAGATCAGGGAAAGTGGTAAAAGAGGGGGAGGTGTGGCTTTGTTAGTCAAGGACAGTATAACGGTGGCTGAAAGAACTTTTGACGAGGACTCGTCTACTGAGGTGGTATGGGCTGAGGTCAGAAACAGGAGAGGAGAGGTCACACTGCTGGGAGTATTTTATAGGCCTCCGCAAAGTTCCAGGGATGTGGAGGAGAGGATTGGCAAAATGATTCTGGGCAGGAGTGAAAGGAACAGGGTGGTCATTATGAGAGACTTTAACTTCCCCAACATTGACTGGAAATGCTATAACTCTAGTACGTCGGATGGATCAGTTTTTGTCCAATGTGTGCAGGAGGGTTTCCTGACACAGTATGTCGAAGGGCCGACAAGAGGGGAGGCCTCTCTGGATCTGGTACTTGGTAATGAACCAGGCCAGGTGTTTGATTTAGTGGTAGGTGAGCACTTTGGAGAGAGTGACCATAATTAGGTTACGTTTAGTTTAGCGATGGAAAGGGATCGAAACATGTCACTGGGCAAGAGTTATAGATGGGGGAAGGACAATTATAATGCGATTAGGCAAGACTTAGGAGGGATAGAATGGGGTAGCAAAATGCAGGGGATGAGGACAATCGAAATGTGGAGCTGGTTTAAGGAACAGATATTGCGTGTTTTGTCCCTGTCAGGCAGGGAGGAAGTGATAAGGTAAGGGAACCGTGGTTTACAAAAGAAATTGTATCTCTTGTTAAGCAGAAGAGGGAGGCTTATGTGACATTGAGACGAGATGGTTCAGATGAGGTGATGGAGAGTTACAGATTAGCTGGGAAGGATTTAAAGAGGAGAGAGTTAAGAGGAGCAAGGAGGGGACATGAGCAGTCATTAGCAGGTAGAATAAAGGAGAACCCTATAGCTTTCTACAGGTAGGTGAGGAATAAAAGGATGACTCGGGTAAGAATAGGGCCAGTCAAAGACAGAAGTGGGAAGTTGTGTGTGGACCCTGTGGAGATCGGAGAGGTGCTAAACGAATATTTCTCATCTGTTTTCACTCGGGAAAAGGAGAATATTGTAGAGGAGAAGACTGAGATATGGGCTATTAGACTTGAAAGGATTGAGGTTAGTAAGGAGGAGGTGTTATCAATTCTAGAAGCTGGGAAGGTCGGTAAATCCCCTGGGCCGGATGGGATTTTTCTGAGGATTCTCTGGGAAGCTAGGGAGGAGATGGCGGATCCTTTGGCCTTTATCTTTGAGTCATCATTGTCCGCAGGTTTAGTACCAGAAGACTGGAGGATTGCAAATGTTGTGCCCTTGTTCAAGAAGGGCAGTAGAGATGACTCAGGTAATTATAGACCAGTGAGCCTTACGTCTGTTGGAGGAAAAGTTTTGGAAAGGATTATAAGAGATAGGATTTATAATCATCTAGCAAGCAACGATTTGATTGGAGATAGTCAACATGGATTCGTCAAGGGCAGGTCTCACAAACCTCATTGAGTTTTTTGAGAAGGTGACCAAGCATGTGGATGAGGGTAAGGCAGTTGACGTGGTGTACATGGACTTCAGTAAAGCCTTTGATAAGGTTCCACCTGGTAGGCTATTGGAGAACATGCGGAGGCATGGGATTGAGGGAGATTTAGCAGTTTGGATTAGAAACTGGCTTTCTGAAAGAAGGCAACGAGTGGTGGTTGATGGAAAATATTCAGCCTGGAGTCCGGTTACTAGTGGTGTGCCACAAGGATCTGTTTTGGGACCACTGCTGTTTGTCATTTTTATAAATGACTTGGTTGCAGGCATAGGTGGATGGGTTAGTAAGTTTGCAGATGACACTAAAGTTGGTGGAGTGGTGGACAGTGTGGAAGAATGTTGCAGGTTGCAGGGAGACTTGGATAAACTGCAGAATTGGGCTGAAAGGTGGCAAATGGAGTTCAATGCAGATAAATGTGAGGTGATTCACTTTGGGAAGAATAATAGGAAGGCAGAATACTGGGTCAATGGAAAGATTCTTTGGTAGTGTGGATGTGCAGAGGGATCTTGGTGTCCAGGTACATAGATCCCTGAAAGTTGCCACCCAGGTTGATAGTGCTGTTCAGAAGGCAAATGGTGTGTTAGGTTTCATTGGTTAGAGGGATTGAGTTCCGGAGCCGTGATGTCATGCTGCAACTGTACAAAACGCTAGTGTGGCCTCACTTGGAATATTGCGTACAGTTCTGGTCGCCCCATTACAGGAAGGATGTGGAAGCATTGGAAAAGGTGCAGAGGAGACTTACCAGGATGTTGCCTGGTCTGGAGCGAAGGTCTTACGAGGAAAGGCTGAGGGACTTGGGTCTGTTCTCATTGGAGAGAAGGAGGATAAGAGGAGATTTAATAGAGACATACAAAATGATCAGAGGATTAGATAGGGTGGACAGTGAGAGTCTTTTTCCTAGGATGATGACGTCGGCTTGTACGAGGGGGCATAGCTGCAAATTGAGGGGTGATAGATTTAAGACAGATGTCAGAGGCAGGTTCTTTACTCAGAGAGTGGTAAGGGCGTGGAATGCCCTGCCTGCCAATGTAGTTAACTCGGCCACATTAGGGGCATTTAAATAGTCCTTGGATAAGCATATGGATGATGATAGGATAGTGTAGGGGGATGGGCTTAGATTAGGGTTAGAGTTAGGGTTAGGGTTAACCCTATCGCAGGCGCAACATCGAGGGCCGAAGGGCCTGTTCTGTGCTGTATTGTTCTTTGTGTGATGGGAAGGAGCAGAATAGCAGATGTAGCTGGTGGTTTTGAAAATAAAAAGAATTAAGTGTACTTTGAATGTCATTTGCATGTTGATGATTTGCTCGCAAAAATTTGCTGGTAAATTTGCCCTGGTTGTCATTAGAAATGCAGCTGCATGGTGACCAAGGCTGAATTCAAGGATATTTGGTGTTAAGGATGGGCAAAAAGGGAAAAAAAAAAGAGGTGTGTACATTTCATAATGAATTGAGATTAGTATATCAGTGAGAGGGGAGATTAGGTTTCAAAAATCAATCAAAATGTAGAATCATTTTTGTGAAGCTAAGAAACAACGAGGAGCAATAAACTTTGGGATTTTTTAAAAAGATAGGTCACCAAATAATGTGGAAATGTAGCACAAGTTATAAATCAGGAAATTGGAGTTGTATAACTAGGGTAATATATTTAATTGTGGGATTGCAATCAATCCATAGACTAAATAAACCTAATTAGCACTAATGCTGTCAAGGAGGAATTCTTGGAATGTATACAAGATGGTTTTCTAGGACGGCATGTTGAGGAACCTACTAGAAAATGGCCTATTTTAGATTTAAATTGTGCTATGAGAAAGGGCTAATTAAACTTGTCGTAAAGGAGCATCTAGGGAAGTGTGCCAAAATATTATGGGATTTTATATTAAGTTTGAAAGTGATGTGGTTCAATTTGAAACCAGAGTATTTAATCCACATATAGGAAACTACAAAGTTATGAAGGTCAAATTGGTTAATTGGGAAGCCATATTAAATGGTTGCAGGAACAGCAACTCATATTCCACTTGGGAACCCTGCAGCCCAATGGTATCAATGTGGACTTCACAAGCTTCAAAATCTCCCCTACCCCGACCACATCCCAAAACCAGCCCAGCTCGTACCCGCCTCACTATCCAGTCCTCCCACCTCAAGCCGCACCCCCTACCTATTAGCCTCATCCCATTTCCTTGACCTGTCCATCCTCCCTGGACCGACCTATCCCCTCCCTAACTCCCCACCTACACTCACCTTTACTGGCTCCAACCCCGCGTCCTTGACCTGTCTGTCTCCTCTCCACCTATCTTCTCCTCTATCCATCTTCTATCCGCCTCCTTCTTTCTCCCTATTTATTTCAGAATCCCCTTCCCCTCCCCCATTTCTGAAGAAGGGCCATATTCAGAATTGGTTAACAGAAGTTAGTAAAAATAAATGAATTATTCTCATATTGACTTACTGTGACTAGTTAGATGTTACAAGGTTCTTAAGATTTATTTGCAATGCTGATCAGAGATTTGGATGGGTGGGGAAGGGGAGGGCAAATGCAATATTTCCAAATTTGCGGATGGCACAAAATCAGCGATTGGGTTGGATGCAAAGGAAATTTGGAGAAATTAGTTGACAAGAACATTGTGTTTGGAATGTAACGTGGAAGAACATATTCATTTTGGTAGGGAAATCAAAATGGAAAAAGTATTTCTTAAAAGGTGAGCGACTGGGAGGTTTTGATGCCTAAAAGGACTAGAGTACAGTGAAAGCTAACATGTAGGTGCAGAAAGCAATGAGGAGGGAAAATAGTATGTAGGATTTTATAAAAACTAGGAACAGGAGTAGGCAATTCAGCCCATCAAGCCTGTTCTGTTATTCAATATGATCATAGGTGATCTCATTTTTGCCTCAACTCCACTCCAAGTGAAGTCTCACCAAAGCTTTATGCCAGTTCCTCAACCCCACTTTCCTGTCTGCTCCGCAGAACCTTTCATCCCACTATAAATTATATATCTGATCATCTCCTCCTTAAATTCACTCAATGTCCAGGTATCCACCACAATTTGTGAATTCCACGGAGTTCGCAAGTGGTTTTGAATGCAAGAGGAAAGAACTCTTGCTGCAATTGGCATAAAACTTTGGTGAGACCTCACCTGGAGTAGTTTGTATGGTTTTGGTCTCCTTACCTAAGGAAGGGTATAAGTGCCATTGGGATGTCAGTTTGACCTTGACAGAGAAAGGGTATAATCTCGAGTTTAGAATGCTGAGGGGTGATCTCACTGAAGCATTCCAAATTCATACAGGGCTCTACAAAATCATTGTAGGAAGGAAGTTAATGGCTGGGTGTGTCCAGTACAGGCAACAGCATCAGAATGATGTGTAGAACTGAAACACATAGAAATTTGTTTTTCACCCTAATGGTGGTGGTGAATCTTTGAAATTCTGTATCCCAGAGGACTGTGGAGGATCAGTAATTGAGTATAGGTAAAACAGATCAATATATTTCTCAATATTAAAGATATCTAGAGATTAGTGCAAGGAAATAGTGTTGAGACAGATCAGTTTATGATCTAGGTAGAGCGGGCTAATGGGCCGAATGCACTCTTCATGTTTCCTACATTTTTGCTTGTCTTTCTATTGTTAGAAAGCTTAAAATAAGGAGATGGAGCACAATATTTAAATCACTCGTGGATTGTAATAGCTGATTGTCAGTGCTTATTCTTGTGATACTCAATAATTTACAAACTAACAACCTGCAACTAACCTGTTCTTTCCTGCTCTGTTGTATGCCCTTTAAGCAGTCAGCCATCTATGTTAATAAATCACCACTAACCCCACCACAAGCTTGTGTTTCAAGACTGAACAAAGATATTCTATAGTGCTCATCCAATCTCCATTTAGTGTTGTCAATAGGGAAACTGCTGCATCATGAGTAGGAAGTTCAATATACTGCTTTTTTTTCAGTTTAGTAAGTGTTACAACTGGAAGGAGTGTTTAGTATCCAGGTCCGTGTAAACAGGGGAGATAAAAGAGCAAGTATTGCATCTCCTATCCTTACAAGGAGAGATGTTGTGATACAAGTGTAAGTGCTGTGGCAGTTGCAGAGTGAGTCAGTGTTTATAGAGGAAATTGTTCCTGTAGAATACTAATGATGTGCACTGTGATGACCATATGATGGAAATGAAAGACATGATGGAAGAGGATTCGTTGAATGTGGAGTCTAGTGAAATGGAAGGTGAAAACATAATTCTTTTGTGGTGCTGAGAGAGCTGAAGTGCTGAAAACAAATGTGTAGAATGGAGCAAGCACAGTTGAAAGCCCAACCAAAACGAATTGGAAAAAATGATATGGAATAAGTCTTCAGAAGCATTTGGTATGCAAGGGGACATTGTCAGGACAGATGCAACTGAGCTGGAGAACTGGGTGAATGAAATAGATCCTTTACAGGTAGCAAGGTGAGAAGAAGTGTAGTCAAGATAGATGTGGGAGTCTTTGGACTCAAAAGTGGACTTTTTTTTTTGAAAACCTGGCTGCAGAAATGTCAAGGAAGGAAAGAAGTGAAGTTGGGCCATGTACAAACAGGGAACGGGTGGAAGTTTGAAGCATTGTTCACGCAATTTTCTACTTTTGGTTGATAGCAGTAAACTACGTCACTACTAGTGCACCAGAAAGAGATGTGAGGGAGGCACCTAGATAGAACTAGAACAATGTCAACATCACAACACTTTTCATTTCAGAAAATGTGATGGACTCAGATGAGAAGTTAGCTAATGTAAGAACACTTTATGCCAGGAAGAAGAGGGATTCAGTCAAGCAATAAATCAAAACCTTGGAACATCCTAGAATCTGTATACTGTGGAAGCAGGCCTTTTCTGCCCAAGAAGTCCACACTAGCCTTCAGAGTATCCCACCCAGACCCATCCCCCCAATCTACACATCCCTGAACACTGGGGACAATTAGCATCGCCAATCCACCTAGCCAACGCATCTTTGTGTCTGTGGGAGGAGACCTACAGAGACATAGGGAGAATGCGCAAACTCCACACAGACGGATACCTGAGGGTGGAATCGAACCCATGTCCCAGGCCCTGTGAGACAGCAGTGCTAACCAATGAGCATCTGTGCCGAATACGCAGATAGTTTGGATTTTTGTAGTGAAAAGGAGACACGTAGCAACCAGATGCTGCTAATTTGATTGAGGACATAAAAAGATTGTGGATGTAAGTGAACAGAAACTGAATAAAGAGAAATTAGTCCCATGGGGCAAGACCATACTGATATTAGACCATAAGACATTGGAGTGGAAGTAAGGCCATTCGGTCCATCGAGTCCACTCCGCCATTTAATCATGGCTGATGGGCATTTCAACTTCACTTACCCGCACTCTCCCCGTAGCCCTTGATTCCTTGCGAGATCAAGAATTTATCAATCTCTGCCTTGAAGACATTCAACGTCCCGGCCTCCACTGCGCTCCGTGGCAATGAATTCTACAGGCCCACCACTCTCTGGCTGAAGAAATGTCTCCTCGTTTCCGTTCTAAATTGACCCCCTCTAATTCTAAGGCTGTGCCTACGGGTCCTGGTATCCCCACCTAACGGAAACAACTTCCCAGCGTCCACCCTTTCTAAGCCATGCATTATCTTGTAAGTTTCTATTAGATCTCCCCTCAACCTTCTAAACTCCAATGAATACAATCCAAGGATCCTCAGCCATTCATCGTATGTTAGGCCTACCATTCCAGGGATCATCCGTGTGAATCTCCGCTGGACACGGTCCAGTGCCAGTATGTCCTTCCTGAGGTGTGGGGCCCAAAATTGGACACAGTATTCTAAATGGGGCCTAACTAGAGCTTTATTAAGGACATATAGGACAATATTAAGGACATCCTGGTGGACATAGTTGATAGATCTTGGGCAGGAGGTACAACTGGGCTTTGCAGGGCTGGGGGACTGAAATCACTTCTTTCAACATTCTGAAGAGACTAGGTTTTCTGTAATACCTTGATCCACTGCACTCTCACCACATCCCCTCTCATAATGGCAGAAATCGAAACTAGCATAGGCTCTTTGCCTTTGCTATTGAACAAGATCATGACTGATATACCTCAAATGCAACTTCCTGCCCTCTACCCAGCTCCCAAACCTCCTTAACCACAAAAAAAATGACTGTCTAGAATGTGCTCCATGGCTGAACATCTACAACTTTCTGCAGTAGTGAATTTCAAAAATTCACAATTACTTTGAAGAAATTCATCCTGTTCTCAATTAGAAAGTCACCCATCCTTGTCATCGCGATTATCACTCAATCGAATCACTCAATCGAATCCCCCGCCAGGGGTATTTTTGCTTGAGTTTCATTTTCCCAGTTAGCCAGATTGCCTTTCTTTTACCCTGTACCTTTCTGTTGTGTCTAGACTTATACTAGGCTTACTCTTGATTCTGAGCACTCATCATCAAGCCCGTTTCTCCGAACGCTGAAATATTTACAGGCAACACACCCAAATTTGCGGGTGCCGATATCCTTGAGTTTCAGTTGCATTCGGGCACTTCAGGCGTCACAGCCTGAGACAAGCAGTGTTTGCTGAGTGTCATATTGTCTGGTTAATGTGGTATAGGCTAGCAGTTCCTGTGGCCCAATGGCAGTCCGCTTGATTGAATTTTCTTTTTATTTATCTGTGGCATATTTGTCAACACAGTTGTACATTAAAGTTGGACTTTTAAAGTGGACGATTGGAGAAATTAAGAGATAGTAGGAACTGCAGGTGCTGGAGAATCTGAGAAAAGAAGGTGTCGGCTGGATGAACACAGCAGGCCAAGCAGATGTTTCGGGCCCAGACCCTTCTTCAGAAATTAAGTTGCCTTCTATAACTTTATTCGGAAATAATGGTTTTTTTGTGTGAATTCTTTTGACTCAGGGGCTTCACTCTTTCATTGCAGATTTCTCCCCACTCCAGCTAGCGGCCTCTTCTATTAGCCTGACCGGGAATCCGCTCATTTAAACATGCAACTCTCAAACCTGGGTGATCTCAGGAAAGGCGAAGTGACTTAAAATCGCAGAAAAGTAAATTAATCTGCACACTAGTATCCCTATTTCCAGACGTAATCCGTAGGAATGCTTTCTTTGAGCACCTCTATTCCGCCAAGTGCTTAAAAGGATTGTGACTTTTAAAAGGAAATGGGACACGATTTGGAGAGTTGTAAACCCTTTGCAAAGTAGACCAAGTTTTGAAAGTGCAGCCGTTTGTTAAACGAACCATGTTTTATTTTCAGTCCTTACGGTAGCTAGTAAAACACCGGCTAATATAAGGGTCTCAACCATTGTGAGGGAACACAGAAGACAAAATAAAACCAAAGGAATCGAATTTGTTATTGGTGTTCAAGTATGAAATGTAAAGTAGGCGCTTCTGTTTGAGGTGTGTGGAAGGTTTTGCCCTTCGTATAAATATCCTGAAGGCTGCTTCTGCTGGAAATCAAACACAAGGAAGCAAAGGCAGTTGTGGCACATTCATTAGTAGCTTAGCTCCTATTTAGCCGGAGTGTGGTACAATGTTGCTGAGAAGAAAAGTTGCACGATCGATTTAATATAGCCGATTGTCTAACGTGTGAAAAAGAGTAACAATTCTGTGAGTTAATTTTGAATTTTTCATAGTCTGTCTGCCTGCTAGGTATTGTGCTGCATTCTCGCAGATAAATGCCCATTCCATGTGGGCTGTTGGATCCTAAATGCTCTCGCCGTGACACTGGGCTCTCCTTTTGCAATCAAGATTATGTTGCTAAGGAGATTTGCTTTACTGTTACCACTGATTTGTGTTAATACGTATTGAATACCTCTTAGTATTCTCTCAGACAAGGGCGAAGGAAAACTTTCCTAAGTTTCGGAATTTACATTACAAATGAATCGGTCGTGTAATGAAGCCGATATAAAGTGCGAAAGAGAAAAGGGGCTAAAGAAGGGCACTCATGTGAGAAATGAAGTGAGCTGCAGGCTGCTGTTGTTGAGTTGAGAGCGCGCAGAATCAGCTGCAAGAGGGGGGAGAAAGGAGAACGAGCAACTGCATCAGCCCCGACCACCCACTCACTAAAACTCTGCACACGATCATTAGTATCGGCCTGACAATGTGCGGGAAAACGTAACAACCACTTTCGTTCACCTGTACTCTGTATATATACAAATCATTTTCAGGAATCAAGTGAAATGGCATTAAGGTACCAACGAAACTCAATTTAGTAGAATTGTACAGAACCCGTCAATTACACTCTTAACAAGAGTGTACAAGAGTAAATATTACTGCGAAAAGAATGGGCTTTGATTTCTTTCGGGTGATTTCAATTGGGTTTCTTGTAAATTATTATGAGAAATGTGTTAATGGGTCTAGAATAGGCTTTCTTTGTAAGACAACAGTAACCTATTTTCACTAAAGGGGAAACGATGTCGAATTTCTAATATCTGGCTCAGCGCAAGCACAGTAATTCGAAGTGGCACCAACAATCTACCGAAGCTCTCCTTTTATAGATAGATAATAGGTAGTAATCCCACTAGTTATAATTACAGTTCACAACAACAAGAAAAGCCTGTTCTAATCTGCAATTATTCAATCATGCTAGTATGTTACAGTGCCTTCTTTCTGAAAAAAGTAAATCTTAACTCCAAAAAAAGGAACTAGATTAATATAACTCCAATGTTACAGTGAATTCCAGCCACATGCCACTGACCTTTCCGAATTCCCTCGTTGTGAAAACCTGAACTCAAGTATTGAGCTTGACTATTGCAATCCTTGGCTTTGCAGGATTTTTTATTTGATTTGCCCAGACTGTCTTCTAAGCAGATATTTATGTAAAGACAGCATTAACCAGCATGCCCATACCTTACAAAACTGTCACAAACTTGAATGAAATCTGTCTACTATGGGATTATCATAGAGAAGTTAGACTTGTTTCTTGTCTTCAGTATTTTTGAGGTTTCAATTATTTGTAAATGCAAGTTGCTGTTTGTCTGTTCAAATGAAGGACACCATCCCAAGGCATATCACTGAGACATGAAGCAGACAGAGGCCAAGCCAAAGAAAAAGAGATTAGGTGAGCCCAAGAAAGAATAAAAGAGGCAACTATTAAGGATTAAAATAAAAGCAAAGTACTGTGAATACCAGTGGTCTGAAATAAAAGCAAAGCCCAGCAGAAACTCCACATGTTTAGCAACATCTGTGGAGAGACAAAAACAGGAAGCTGAATTTTACCAGAAATCAGCAGTGTCAATTTTGGTGAGTTTTGCGAAGGGTTTATTTCTTTGAGCCTGAGTGAGATTTCTTACACTGTTCTCTGAAACTCACTTCATTACGTATGCACCCTGCCTATCGGGTGCCACACTTGTCCTATCTTGCCTTTCACCAGAGAGGCAAGTATGCACTACTACCAGGACCTGCCAGGATTCCAGGTGTCAACATCATATTTGAAACGCAGTTGCCAATCAATTCAGACACTGTCAACCTGAAGCCTATAGGTGTGAGGCTGGCAAAGCACAACAGGTCAGACAGCATCAGAGGAGTAGCTAAGTCAATGTTACAGGCTGAAACCCTTTGTCAGGAGCCTCACACCTATAAACTCTTGCTTCTAGCATCTGCAGTCCTTATTGTCTGCATTGTCAGTCTGGAGCTGCCCTTTATGGTTCCTGTGTATAAAGAATTGCCCTGGAAATGGTGAATAGCAGCTAGCTGCCACTCCAATCTTCTGACAGGAACCTCTATGTCCTGGTGGATGAGGTGGTCTAGAGGGTGGGTTATCTCATTTTAGAATAGAATAGAATCCCTACAGTGTGGAAACAGGCTCTTTTGCCCAACAAGTCCACACCAACCCTTGGAGTATCCCACTGAGACCCATGCCTGAACACTATGGGCAATATAGCATAGCCAATCGACCTAACCTGCACATTTTTGGACTGGGGGAGGAAACCCACACAGACGCAGGGAGAATATGCAAACTCCACACAGACAGTTGCCCAAGGCTGGAATTGAACCTGGGTCCCCAGCGCTGTGAGGCAGCAGTGCTAACCACTGAGCCACTGTGCCATCTCCTTCCTCTGAGTCTGATGGAAGAGATCAGGTCACCAGACCTTGCCACACTAGATGATGACGAAGATGCCATGAGAGTCAGTGGTCTGGAAAATGCTCTGAAGTGCTGCAAGAAGATCAATGACCTCTGCTGCTCCGCAAGGGTAATTGACATCGTCTTCTCTCGGCTACCTCACACTCACTTTGTTTCAGCTACAGACCCACCTTCCACCAACGCTCATGGTCTATCACTCACTACTGCCTACAGCATCTTCCCTCACCGCTCTCACCCACCCAGGCTGCTAACCCTGCATGATCTCTGCTGTCAACTCACTGCCTTGGGACATCTTACCACCTTTTCCCCACCTGTACCAGCATTGACAGCTGTGTCAGCCACTTTTATCTCACTCAATCCCTCCCTTTGTCTCATTGCAGCAGAAAATGGCACACATTATGAGCCAAGACAGGTGATGGGGTGCCTGACATTTTTCTGTTTATCCTTTACAAGGAGAAGACCCTTGCCCTAAGCTGAAGACGTCCATGACAATAGCTGTGGTCATGCTTTGTCTGTAAGTGAGATTAGTTGCCCTTTCCTGTGCTGCGGAAGAAGAAGCCACAAATCCCTCAAAGGATGCACCAGGAAAGCTGCTTGCTGCATCCTCCACCAAATCAGACACATACACTTCAGTGGGTGATTTTAGATTAGATCCAGGAACATACCCTGGTGAGCACTTTGCTGCCATGTCTCTGCAGCTGATCAAAAAGAAACACCCCTCCACCCCCAGTGTTTCATTGGAGAGTCACTGAACATCATAATATGACGTAACAACCCGTACCTTTGGATTGAGTGACTTTGGGCATGTATTCTCACCATCATGGGCATTAATGCAATGCTTTGTCATCTTGCATGATCTGGATGAGATTGCTTGAGGCTAGGATTTGTTATTGACATAGTAGGTTAATGGGATGCTGTAAGGTCCTATGGTATTCTGTGGTCACAGGCATCTTCATCTGTACTGTCTGTTTAATGCTATTGTGCTTTGAAGGGCCTCAAATTTCAGAAAAATGGAAGTCCCTGCCCCATGGAATGAAACACTTACTCTATCCACTCTGGGTGTGGTGACAGCTTCTTTCATTTCCTTTGCACACTTGTGATTGGGATGAGAATGAAAGGAGATAGCAGTCATGCTTCACATAGTGAGAATAGACTCAGCCTGTCAGTCTAGGTGACACCCCCAAATCTTCACATTCCCTTCCTATTGCTCTCCCTGTCCATTACATCAGTTTTGATCAACTTGGTGACAGTAAAGATTGCAGATGCTGGAAGCTAGAGTCAATAAATGTGGAGCTGGAAAAGCACAGCCGGTCAGACAACATCCGAGGAGCAGGGAAGTCAATGTTTTGGGCTGAAATCCTTCATCAGGACTGTTCTGAGGAAGGGTCACTAGACCCGAAATGTTAACTCTGATTTCTCTCCATAGATGTTGCCAGACCTGCTGAGCTTTTCTAGCACTTTCTGTTTTTGTTTCTGATTTCCAGCATCTGCAGTTCTTTCAGTTTCCACTTACTGAAATGTACAGCTCCCCAGTTTACACCCCACCCACCCCAAGTCCCAGATGTATTGCATCATTGTGCCAAACATAATAATGCATTAACCCCTGTTGAAGCCAAAGTGATGCTGAGTGCTAATGTTCTCCTCCACCACCAATGTTACTTCCTTCCCTTCCATGCTGTAATATCTCACCAGCCCCCTTTTATGGTGAGTCACCTTCCTTCACGATTGGTCTCGCCTCTGCACGTAAGCATACTGCCTTCAGTCCCCACAATTTGAGTTCCCCAGTTTCTCTACCAAAGGAATGGCCCATGATGAACCTCCTTGACTTATGGAGTCATACAGTCATATAGCATGGAAACAGACTCCTTCGGTCCAACTTCTCCATGCCAACCAGATATCCTAAACTGATCTAGTCCCATTTGACAGCATTTGGCACATATCCCTCTAAACCCTTCCAATTCAGGTACCCATCCAGATACCTTTTAAATGTTGTCGTTATACCCACCTCCTCTGGCAGCTCTCACCATACATGCACCACCCTCTGTGTGAAAACGTTGCCCCTCAGGTCCCTTTTAAATCTTACCCCTCTCACTTTAAACTTGTGCCCTCTAGGTCTGGACTCCCTTTCCGTGGGAAAAAGCAGTGGCCTTGCCAATGCCCTGTACAGCCTCAACGTGATGCCCAACTCCTATTCTCAATGCACTGATCAATGATGGCAAGCGTGCCAACTGCCTTTTCACCACTCTGTTTAACTGTGACGCTGCTTTTAAGGAACTGTGCACCTACACCCCTCTGTCTCTTTGTTCGGGAACACTCCCCAGAGCCCTACCATTAACCGTATAGGTCCTGCCCTGGTTTGCCTTACCAAACGCAACACCTCACATTAATTTACATTAAAGTCCATCTGCTCCTCGGTCCATTGGCCCATCTGATCAAGAACCTGATGTACTCTGAGATTATCTTCTTCAGTGTCCACCACATCACCAATTTTGGTGTCATCTGCAACTTACTAAGCATACCTCCTACATTCACATCCAAATCATTTATATAAATGACGAAAAGCAGTGGACCCAGCACTGATTCTTGTGATACACTGCTGGTCACAGGCCTCCACTCTGAAAAATAATCCTGTACCACCACCCTCTTATATGTACACCCAGCACTGACCACAGTGCACTGACTTGGACAGACAACCCCTGATTGAGCTGCACAGTAATCGTGACCCAGTCCTGAGACTGTTATGATATAGACCACCTCAACTGACTGTGTCTGCTAGCACAGGACTGATAGCAGACACTGTCCTTGTCTTATTGTGCTGGGACCCCCTGACTGAAGACTGTCTGCCTTGATGTGATTAAGGACTAGCCCTCTCAGACTTTGAGGAATGGTTAGTTGGGGGTCATGCATGTATAATCAGTTTCTTGCATCAGCTAGCACATGATGCAGATGTTAGACACACGGGTAAAGCGACATGTCTTCCCCCTGACTGATGACTACTGACAATCGTGACACGCTGCCTGGCTTTATGTCAGTGCAGATATTAAATCAAGACAGAATTACTATGAGCCTTTAAGCCCTGGCTGAGGCAGAAAAGTGCAAAAAGGCAAAGATGCCTTGACCATCCAAGTGGGCACAAGGTAAGCAAGAGCTAAGAGAGCATTCAGCAAACCTTGAGGTGTACTGTGGTCAAGTTGAGTCCCTGTCCTTAGCCAGAAATTGTCCTGGCAACAGTGTTACTCATTGAAGTACAAAACCATATTGTAAATGGATCAGACATGTGCCATGATGGGTGTTGAGAGGCTAATTCATGAATGGTGCCCCCACCCATGGATAGGAGTTGTGGGTGGCTACAGCTCATGGAGCATGCACCGAGATGTTGGGCACTGTTGCCCAAGCTGGAGGTCTGGAGGACAACTGGTGAGTGCGAGTTGTCAGGTACTTGCTTTGACTTACATGTTGGGAATTATCGACATCCAACTTGTATCCGATAGATGTAATAATGGGAAACTGCAAATCAATGAAGTGAATTTAGGTAACATTGACATGCCACTGCATGCAACTATACTTCTTGCAGCTCACTAGTGAGATTGACATCTCACTATTCAAAACCTGTTTGAAGAATTAAATTTTATTCTGTCAACGTCAAGAAACTCATTTCTGCTGATCTCACCTATTTTCCCAATTGACTCACTAATTCTCACATCAGTAAGGAGCTGGGAGTATTCTACCCAGAATTAACAATTGAAGTCCAATTTGACATCAATATAAAACCCTTCACTTTTCCAGATCCTTCAGTCAGGGCTAAAGAGAAACTTGTTTCTAAGCCTTTGGTATCTGTGCCTCCAGCTGTCTAGAAATCGCACAACATCAGGTTATAGTCCCACAGGGAGTTTATTTGAAAACACAAGCTTTCAGAGCAAATAAACCTGTTGGACTATAGCCTGGTGTCGTGTGATTTCTGACCTTGTCCACTGCAGTCCAACACCAGCACCTCCACATTCAGTTGTCTAGGCATCTTTGGCTTTTGCTCTTAAAATGATTTGTTTCTACTCCCTTACAAAACCTGGTTAATATCCACAGACCCAGAGATTCCTAACTCATAGACCCTAACTGTGAGCAGTTTGCTTCTACCCTTTTCCCAAAATCTACAAACAGACCTGCCCTGGCAGACCCATCATTTCAGCCTATTGCAGTCCCACTAAGTTATTTTTTCTTTCTTGACATTTTTTTCTCTCGCCTTGTCCAGTCTCTTCTAACATACATTTGTGATTCTTTTGATACTTTACATCAATTTCACAATTGTTAGCAATAATCAAAGAATATTTTCATTTATTGCTGTAAAAATAAGGAGAGATTCTGTCAGAGCTTTTTGTCACATTTAATGTCACATGAATGCCTAAATGGATGATGTTGCCATAGGATACGTTCTAGATACAGATCCTGCGAGCATATTTGCTGGTTCCTACAAGAAGCAAATTTTGATGGAATGGCTTCTAACTTCCAATTCTTTACATATTCTGAAGAAGGGTGACTGGACTTCAACCGTTGACTCAGCTTTCTCCCACAGATGCAGCCAGACCTGCTGAGTTTCTGCAGCAATTTCTACTTTCGTTTCTTGTTTTAACAACATTCTGTCTTGTTCTGGGTTCCACCATCAGAAGAACTAGGGCAGATACAAGTGGTCGGAACAAGTAGAGAAGAACAGCTTAATGATTAACTCATCTATTCCACTGAAAAGATTCCAAGGGAAAATCAAATGGGTGGTTCTAAACAATAAATGATTCTTCTTCTGGTAGGGTTTATGACGAATTAAACAAAGCATCAATATCTCGCACTATATCCAGATTTTTATGCATCATCCTCCCAGTGTCAGGAATTCTGAGACTTCAGTGTTGTTATGAAACACTATGAGCTCAAGTATAAAAGAGGCAGAGTAGAAGACATTACTTCTATAGCAACATGTCTTAACCACAAACTACTGCCTTTTTTTCTGATATTCCCATTTTCACTGTTAGGTATTTTGTGGCTTTTAAGTGAAAATGCCATTTTTCTAAACAAAAAGGCAGCTTTAGATGACATGCCACTTACAATTTACAGCTTCAATAACCTCAGTTGGAAGAGGAATGTTTTATTTTGCCACAAAAGCAAAATGTTGGAGTTGTTGAAAATCTGGACAAGGAGCAGAAAGCGCTGGAAATACATGTTTGGCAGATCTGTGCAGAAGGAGAGCCAGAGTTAAAGCTTTGATCTGTGACCATTCATTAAAATGTTGTTTTGCTAGTTGGGGTTGCACTAAAACTCAGTCCAAGAATTGTATGGGCACTGTTCTAATTCTCTGCTACCCAGTCCAGAGGCACATCTGCATGGACACTGTTTGAATCCTAATCACTCTCTGAAATCTCTTCACTATTGGAAGTGATTAGAGGGATATGAGCCAAATGCTGGCAAACGGGACTCCATATGTTTAGGATATTTGGTCGGCATGATTGAGTTGGACTGAGGGGTCTGTTTCCATGCTGTATATCTCTATGACTCTATCACTTGTTCTGCTTCATTTATTTAAACACTATGATAGATTTGTACCCATTTCAAAGATATTCACTTGTATATGCTTTTAAGCTCTGTTGTGCAGCTTTACCGCATGTTGGAGATTGATGTGTGAAACATTGACAGTAACATATTCATATTTTAAAAATTGCAACTCATTTAAATACTCTAATGATAATAAATGGGTATAACAATTAGGTTGCATACAAATCCAAATGTTGTGTCATACCAAGGCCTTTCCAAAACCCCTGTTGTAGAATTCCAGCAGTAGAAACTATATGCCCTGTCTGTACTCTCTCTGTCTCTTTCTTTCTCTCTCTCTCTCTCTCTCTCTCTGTCAGGTCAATCCTCTTTCTTTGTCTTAACCATTTTACATCTCTCTCCTGTTATGACGCCTGACTTCCAACTCTTTGCATATTTCCAACACGTGGATATGTTTTCTATATTTGAATCTGCAGCTATGTGTAAGAATTTCCTCACACTCTTTATTGGGCTTCATCCCACCCTGAGATATTCCAGCTGAGACATGGAAGTCCCATGTTAATGACCAGCTAAAATGGAGGTCTCTTTTCAAAGGCCCTGAAAAGATCAAGAGACTGGAGTGTGAACATTTAAAGGCAAAGTTCAGACATGGGGGACAGTGCACAAATCTCCTACATGTCATCGTTAAAAACCTTCAGGCACCATGTGCCCTATGTGTGGTCAAGTCTAAGAGGTACCCTCACTGGCTTTATCAGCCACCTCAGAACCCCTCAAATCAGAATGGATGCAAGTCATCTTCAATCCCTTGGTATTACAGCAGAAGAAGACGGTAGCCAGCAGTGCAAGCTGCTCACCACATAACACATTCAAAAATTTGAATTTCACATCAGCACATAGATGCAATTTCATTAATGTGTTATTTACACATTTCTCCCTTTTTAATTGAGGAAATTCTAGACATATAATTTGCTGGTGAGCACTATGTGGATCTGTACTTGTTCTTTCTTAAATAGGAAGAGAAAAGTAAAGGAAAAACTAGGGAAATATAATTTATTGGCAGGCCTTCCTCTGAAGAAAGTACAAAGAAATAATTGTAGTGCGAGAACTCTTTTTCAAGGACAACAGCGTGAAATAAATCACTGTTCTGATTCTGTATTACTTACTATGTTGCCAATTAAAATTCATTGTGTCTTCCTTAATCCTGTGTAAAATAAATTAACTGATTATTCAGATTAAACATGTAGATTACTCTCATAACTTAGTTGACAAAGATTCGGAAATGAAGGATCCTGCCTGACCAACATCCTTGACTTCTTTGGTGAAGCAACGTCTTGAGTGAAGTGTCAAAAATGCTACCATGTACTTGAGCTTCCAAAAGCTTCCTAATAAGGTTTCACTTGAAACTGTTAAGCTTAACAAATAGCCTGCAAGGATTCATAGAAAATCTTGGAAATGGATGAGGAAGGTGTTGAAATTTTCAGAGTTTCAGATAAAGCTACCTACTCGGTTAGTAGGCCATATACACATTAAATATTTACTCCTTCCTCCAACTTTGCACTATGGTAGCAGGGCATAAAGCACTACAGTAATTTGCCACGACTTCTTTGAAAGCCCCTTTCAAACCTATGATCCCTGCTGTCCAGAAGAACAGGAATTCCGTAGTATGTGAGCTCCACTTTGAGTCTCGCACCATCCTGATTTTAATATGCACCACCTTTCCTTAATTATTGCTGGGTCAAAATTGTAGAACTCCCTCTCTCACAGTCCCACTGGCGTACCTAAAACTACATAGACTCAGCGGTTCTATACCACCTGGTCAAGGGTAATTAGAGGTGGGTGATAAATGGCGGCCTTGCCTTGTGATGTCCCTGATGGATAAAAATAAAATTGTGAGGTTATAGTGTGGGGTGCCCCAGGAATTGGTTTTCAAACTATTCCTGTTTCTACTAGATGTTAGTAACATTGATTCAAAATGAAAGCCCAAATTGTTAAATTTTCAGATGATACCAAACTGGAAATGGTAGTAGAATTAAAGCAGGCAGGGTCTCGACCTGAAACGTCAACTTCGCTCCTCTAACGCTGCTTGGCCTACTGTGTTCATCCAGCTCCACAACGTTTTATCTCAGATTCTCCAGCATCGGCAGTTCCTACTATGTCAGCTCAAAATTATAGTTTGGGATTGGTAGATACGTAAATGGCCAACAAAATGGCAGATAAGGCTTCATGAACAAACTGTGAGATGCTGCATACAGAAAGAAAAATGGTCTACATATGTATTCTATGAGTGGTGCTGAATAGTTTCCAGAAAATCATCCACAAAGTCACCCTGTCTCAGATCATCTACTGGTGAAGCTCTCATTTATGTTTTAATTATCACTGACTTGACTGTTCCAAATAACTCCTGGTTGGTCTCCTAGATTGCCCTTGAGGTCATCCAAAGCCTCCCATCTATGCCTTAACTCCCACAATGTCCTATTCACCTCTCTGCTCACTAACTTTTATTGATCCCATTCAAACATGTCTTGATTTTTAGAATCTCATCCTTGTTTTAAATATCTCAATGGTCTCACCTCTCCCAATCTGTACAACCTCCTAACCCATAACCCTCTGAGATATCTACGCTCATCTAATTTAGGCCTATCCAATATTAGTTGCTGTGTTGATGGCTGCACCTTCAGTTGGACAGAAGCACCACTCCAAGCTCTGTGATATCATTTTTCACCCAACTTTTCACCTGAAAGACACTCATTGAAATTGTTTGGTAACCTGTCCTTATATTTCCTTACTTAGCTCACTGTCATACTTTATTTTATAATGTGATGTGCCTTGGTACATGTTATTGTGTTCAAGGAGCAATATAAATATATATGTTTGTATTGGATAAAATTAAAAATGCCTGGTATCATTGATAGATACATTAAGATTCATTAAAAGTTCATCTGCACCTGTTTTTGGGTGCAAGACAACCATTCTCAAACTATTCATACCTATTCCCATTCTCACAGAGCCTGTTTCCTTATTTAAGATAACAAGCATGGGGCTGGATGAACACAGCAGGTCAAGCAGCATCACAGGAGCAGGAAAGCTTGACGTTTCTGGCCTAGACCCTTCATCAGAAATGGGGGAGGGGAAGAGGGTTCTGAAATAAATTGGGAGAGAGGGGGAGGTGGATAGAAGATGGATAGAGGAGAAGATAGGTGGAGAGGATGGGAGAGTTGTACCAACCTCAGGGGATCTCTCTCCCACTGCAACTCTCTCATATAAACATAGTAGTCTTGTACCAAATTGTATGATCTGATCAGATCATTAAGCTGCAGATCTGGAATGTTAACTATTTTTCTCTTGCCTTAAAAACTGCTAACCTGACGAGTATTGCTAGTGTTGGAATTCTAAAGTGAGAACAGAATTTCATTTTTAGTTCCGATCCAAAACATTAACTCTGCTTTCTCTTCACAGAAGCTGCCAGACCTGCTGAGATTTTCCAGCTATTTCTGTTTTAGTTGCTGATTTTCAGCATCTGCAGTTCTTTGTTTTACTTACGTTAACTGCTCATTTGGAGAGCCAGTGAAAGCATGACGGGTCAAATAGTCTGTTTCTGTGCTGTAGCAGTCTCAGATTCAGTGTGTGGGTACCACTGTTCAACTATACTGACAATCAAATCCCCAAATTATTGAATGTGTTAAATTATTTTCCTGCTTTGATCAGACCCTGTGTCTAATAATTGATTTAATGGTTCATTTTGTCAATGTGCAGCGTTCTGTAGAATATGATACAGAATTATGTGGAAGAATTAATGATAGTGACCATTAATTGTTGGATTACCTCAGTGATGGCGTACTGTGAATAGTGTTAAATGAGTGCTAACAGTGCCACATGCAGCACAGTCCCAACCATATATTTCTAACATCAATTGATTTGTTGTTAGAATGCATAACATTTTAAGTTAGTTTCTTACTCTAAGAATTCACTTTAAAAATAATTAACAAGCACTGCACTGGGTGAGTTCATGGGAATGGGATCCATTAGCCTTGCATGCCTAACAGCATGAACTCACAAGATGTGTCCAGAAAATGTTGCATTTTGCTGATATTTGACAAACAGTACTTATTGCATTGTGAAAATGCAGCTCATTAAATTTTTATCCTCTGTTTCCATTGTGTGTTTAAACTGTGTTCTTTCATTCATGTCTGCTGTAAATTTAGGTATTGGTTTAATTACCATTCATGGGAACATAGAAACAGGAAGGTCCATTTGAGGTGCTCTGCTAATTAACTAAATCATGGCTGTGTATGTAATGTAGCACTAAATATTTTGGATAGAATCCAAACAAATATTACACTCTGTTAAAATTTATCATTCACTGAATACACGAAGAAATCAAAGTATATGGCATCTCAGAACTGATCCCCTCCAATGGCATGTCAACCATGTGCTTTACTTCCAGAACAGGAACATTGGCAGAGCAGCTGTGAGCAATTTCCTGGCCTTTGTAGCTGTAACATATCTCAACAGTCTACATATTAATATTAATACATCCTATATCTGCCTACAATATGGAGCTGGAGGAATTCAGCAGGCCAGGCAGCATCAGAGGAGCAGGAAAGTTGCCGTTTCGGGTTGGGACCCTTCTTCAGAAATGGAGAGAGGGAGGGGAGCTCTGAAATAAATGGAGAGAAGAGGGTTGGGGCTGGGGAAGGTAGGTAGGATGGTGATAAGCAGGTAGGCAGTGGTGGGGATTGGTCAGTGAGATGGGAGTGGCGGATAGGTGGGAAAGGAGACGGACAGGTCAAGGAGGCAGGGATGAGAGGGAGGGTTGGAAAAGGAATGAGGCCAGGGGTAGGAAAGAATTTTAAAACTGGTGAAATCAATGTTTAGGCCATCGGGCTTTAGGCTCCCGAGGTGGAATATGAGGTGCTCCTCGTCCAGTTTACGGGTGGTGTCATTGTGGCACTGGAGGAGGCCCAGGATGGACATGTCACCCAGGGAGTGGGAGGGGGAAGTTAAAATGTTTCGCAACCTGAAGGTGTTGTCATGCGTCACGAACAAAGCACAGGTGCTCTACAAAATAGTCTCCAAGTCTCCGCTTGGTCTCACCGACATAGAGGAGGCCACATTGGGAGCAGCGGATGCAGTAGACCAAGTTGACGAATGTACAGGTGAACCTCTATCTGAAGTAGAAGGTTTGTTTTGGGCCTTGAATGGAGGTCAGGGGCAAGTTGCAGGGGCAGGTGTAGCACTTCCTGCAGTTGCAGGGAAAGGTTCCGGGGGTGGTGGGTCTAGTGGGGAGCATGGAGCAGACGAGGGAGTTGCGGAGAGAGCGGTTCCTATGGAAGGCAGATAAGGGTGGGGATGGAAATATCTGTTTGATTGTGGGGTCGGATTGTAGGTGATGGAAGTGGTGGAAAATGATACGTTGGATGCAGAGGTTGGTGGGATGGGATGTGAGGACAATGGGGATTCTGTGTTTATTTTTGTTTGGGGAGGGAGTGTGAGGACAGAAGTGTGGGAAATGCAACAGGTGTAGTTGAGGGCATTTTCGATCACTGAACGAAGGAAGTTACTGTGCTTGAAATAAGAGGACATCTGGGATGTTTGGGAGTGGGACACCCCAAATTGGGAGCAGATGCGGTGGAGGCAGAGGACAAACAATGAGAGTGTGTGAGTGTGTGTGTTTGTGTGTGAGAGAGAGTGTGTGTGTTTGTGTGAGAGAGAGAGACTGTGAGTGTTTATGTGTGAGAGTGAGACTGTGTGTGTTGTGTGTGTGAGAGAGTGTGTGTGTTTGTGTGTGTGAGAGTGTGTGTGTGTGTTTCCACGTGTGAGAGATTGTGTGTGTGTGAGTGACAGAGATTGTGTGTGTGTGTGTG